>MU833003.1:0-62867 GCA_029204225.1 Diphasiastrum complanatum | reverse complement strand
CCTTATTGCCAACGCTACACTATCTGAACAAGCATCTGCCTAAGATGCCTCGCCGTAAAGGGGCTTTTGCCCTTCCTTCCAACACTGCTTCATCTACTTCGTCTTCTTCTTCCATTTCAGACCCACCTTCCCCTTCTATTCCAGTTGTAATCCCTATCTCTTCGTCAAATCCTATTCTTGCTAATAGTGAGTCCACTATAGCCCATCCTTTGACCACGAATACCTCAAAAGAGGAATCACTTTTGCCTCCAGCCTTTATGATCTCCGTCATTCGTGCAAATCAATTACATTCTTATGAATATTTCAACAGCCATCGAGAAAAACTTTCTTCTCTTGAAGTTATGATCCATGTTCAATCTCATCTTTAGAAACTGAATTCGTCTATCGATGATCTCAAGAAAGAAGTTGCAACTATCAAAATCGAAGTTTCCTCTCATTCAACTACTTCAGCTAAGATCCAACAGCTTGAAAGTCAAGTGGAACAGCATCCTACTGCTGTCCGATCTTGTGCAGATGTGCTTAAAGGTCCTAATACTGTTGTTCTACCACCTCCATCTTCATTTATCTCAGCTACGTTCACCGAGAGCCGTTTGCGAGAGCAAAAGGCTCTTAATGTCCGGGTCAGAGTTATTACGAACTCCCATGATGTTGTTGGTGAAGCTAATAAGTTTCTTGAAGAGAGTCTTCAACACCACAAAGATGTGGATACTGCATGGCGACCGAAGAAGGATCCAAGTACTCTTGTCATACTCTTTGCATCTATACTGGTCGTCGTTAAGTGCTAGGGAAGAGATCTACAGGTACCATGATATACCTAATGAAGACCTTACTTTCATTTAGGTTCAAGAACGGAAAAAAGTAAAACAGGAGGCTCTAGCGAATGGAAAGCGGATGATCTACAGGGATGGTATCATTCGATTTGTAGATATTAAACCTGTTGCTATTAATGAGATATCTAAGATTGTTCAGAGTTAGGTTGAGAGTTAGAGCACTAAAGAGATGCCCATTTCAATTTGTAAATGGTCTTCGTACGATATAATGCTGGACATTATTCTCTTCTTAGTTAGTTTGGTTTTAGTTATGATGTTTCGACGACATTGCTCCGTCTTGGTGCCATCCTATCTGATGTACTTGTTCGTCTTAGAAGCTTCTTGGCATGGAAAAGACGTTACAGCTCTCTCTCTCTCTCTCTCTCTCTCTCTCTCTCTCTCTCTCTCTCTCTCTCTCTCTCTCTCTCTCTCTCTCTCGCAATTTTGCTTCCGGAAGTCCATCCAGGATGCTCGCAGTAAGTGTCGCCTCTTTGATACCCACGGCTTTATATGCGGCAGAGACATCGTGTACAGGTCTCCCTTCTTCACACTGGGCCAGTCTCTCACGATTACAGACCACCATGCTAGCTAGGCTGATTCGAGTGAAGCCTTCTGTTCCACATGAGATTCTCTTGGCCAAGTTTGCAGTTCCACCTATACAGATCGAGGCAGTTCTTCAGCTCATCACCTATATACAGAGGATACAGGCGTTACCAGAGATAGACAGGCGATACATACAGGTTGCACTATCCTCTTCACAGCGTCTTCACGATCAGGGCTACAGGTTCTCATGGTTCTCTCAGGCCTCTCACCTCCTACTTGCGTCATTTGGCATCTCCATCACAGAGCTCCCCTCAGGCACACATCAGTATATCAGACGCTTCCTCTATCGCACATATCTAGAGCGGACTTGGCGTAACCAGTTAGGGGTTAAGCCAGCTTTCTACCGGACTCATTTCTTGGAGCTAGATGCATCGGGGACCCCAGTCATGCCATGCTACTTGGACTCGGGATTGTCACATTGCCTCAGATTCACATTGGGGCAGCTCAGGGTGTCCCATCATCAGCTAGCTATTGAGACTGGGAGGTTCCATGGTATTCCCAGAGAGGAGTGGATTTGCCAGTTATGTTCTCTAGGTGAGGTGGAGTCTGAGGAGCACTTTATCTTCAGGTGCCTTGTATATTATGAGATCAGAGGGCAATATTATTGTTTGTTCCGAGGGATGCCTACCACTTTACGCTCTCTCATAGCTTGAGGACCCACGGTGTGTCGCTCTGATGGTACGCGAGATGTCCATACTACAGAGAGATCTATACGAGACACCCCAGCATTTTACCTCACAGCCATTGATTACTTCATTCTTTACTAGGCGGAGATCAGGTGATTTAGTGCTTGATGATGAGGATTATGATCATAGACGACGACGAGGATGATGGCCGCTTCTCATGGACATAGAGATCAGAGACAGTGTACCTCCCACCCTCATGTTACTACCAGGATTACCAGACATCCTACACAGAGGCATACTACTATTACCATGGCACGTGCTCATGCTCACAGACGACGCCGACATGGCTCCAGCACTTCCCCATTTTGTGTGGCTCGCATCACATCTTTTTACAGCATCAGTACAGCAGTGTATCAGCACAGCCTTGACATCCTACTATAGATAACAGATGATACTATGCGCACACTCTCGCATACATGTCTATTTTAGTTTGCAATAGATGTTTTTCTTTATTATAGTTTGGAGGACGTTTTTATACGCTCCCATGGTTACCACATACTTGAACATGTGCTTCATTAGTCTATATGCCTTTTTGCATGGAAAAGACATTAAATAAAGCTTTCTTTCTTTCTTTCGCCTCTCTCTCTGTGCGATGGTCCATCAGCTGATCTGAGCAGCGATGCTCCTCTCTGTGATGGTCCAGCGGATCTGAGCAGTGAGGAGAGAAGAAAAGAAATCGTTTTTGGTTCAATGATGAGTTCATTGTTTTTAATGAAGAGTGAGAGCATTATTATTTTCAAGCGGATCTGAGCAGCGAAGTGAGCAAGCGATCTGGTCCAGCGGATCTGAGCAGCGATCTGGGCCACGGATTTGAGGGAGCATTAGTACCATATTCGTATTGGCCTACTTGCTGATCTGTGGCTCTGCCGCCAATGGATTCCGAGTGGGTAACCACCCGTCGGAAATGGCAAGAAAACTTCTAGCGAAGTTCATGCCTCGCCAACTCCCACCATTGCTCCAGCTACTGCCGCAATAACCCCACCTACTGCCATGCCCATGGATTGTGATATGTTGGCGATTATAAGCAAAATGGAAATCCAACTTCAAAAGCACTCGTACAATATTATCACTCTACAAGAAAAGGTGAAGATGCTTGAAGATGAAAAATGCAAACCTCAAAGAACAGTTGACAGCCAAGAACTCTCAAATCGATCCTAGTCATGTCAAAGCCCTGGAAGACAAAATCCAAACTTCCACCAACTTGGGCAGACTTGCTCAAGAACTCGGAAGGAAAGAATACGATGGTGGTTTCACAGGCAATGCAAGAAAAAAGCAAAAGGGAATATAAAACTCAAAACGTTCGCGTCCGAGGGTTTTTCTCTTGGAACCGACCCCCTTCTTGCAGCCAAGGAACTGTTAGCTTCACTCTCCTATGAGGAACAGGAAGATGTTGTGAAAGCAGCATGGCATAGCAAGTTTGACACTTCGGTAATTTTCATATTCGTTTCAAATACACTATTATCGAGACGAAGTTCTTAAGCGTCGTGGACGTCTTAAAGGCAGCAACATTTTCGTTCATGAAAACCTGACTGGCCCTACAGTGGAAGGAACGTAAGCAACTCATCGAGGAAGCGAATTCAAAGGGGAAAAAGGTTATATTATTGTGATGGAAGACATTTTTTGTCACTCCATCTAGAACTGATCACTCAGCGTCGCCTCTTGCGTGAGAGACGCTTGTTAGAGATTGTTCAAAGTTAGGTTGAGAGTTTAGAACACTGAAGAGATATTTTTCTCTTTTAGTTAGTTTGGTTTTAGTTATGTTGTTTTGACGGCATTGCTCCGTCTTGGTTCCATCCATTTTGATGTACTTGTTCGTCTTATACGCCTTTTGGCATGGAAAAGATGTTAATAAAGTTTCTTCTTCTTCTTCTTCTTCTTCTCTCTCTCTCTCTCTCTCTCTCTCTCTCTCCTCTCTCTCTCTCTCTCTCTCTCTCTCTCTCTCTCTCTCTCTGCTGGCTATGGAGATGGCTTAGGCGCCCCCCCACCCCGTCGCTTCCCTACGCCCCTCGCTGTCACCTCATCTTCATCATCCCCCCCCCCCCCCCCCCGTGACCTCCCCATGCCTCATCCCCATTCCCTCTCGTGGCTGCCTCACCCCCCTCGCTGTCACGATCTCCTCCTGCCCTGTCCCGACCCCCCCCCTGCCCTGTCATGACCTCCCCCTGCACTGTCCACGACCCCCCTCGCTGTTGACACCCTCCCCCTCGCTGCCCTCGCTATTGGTGCTGACCCCCTCCTCGTTGATGAGACCTCCATCATCGCTGATCTTGCCACCTCCACACTTGCTGGTGTTGTCACCTCAACATTGCCTGCTGCTGCCGCCGTGGCACCCCCTTCCACCTCATCTTTCTGCTCTTCCTCTTCTTCTTCTTCTTCCTTCAATATTGCCCCTCCTCTCTCATCCTCTTTTTCCTCGACATCATCTTCACACACACACACAGCCCCTCCATTTACAACCCCCATTCTCTATACTCGCTCCAAATCAACGGAACTCTTTTCCTCTTGGGAAGCTGACCAAATGCGAGCAGATCTCCAATTCTTGAAACAAGAACTTTCACAAATGAAAGAAGTAATGGTTTCATCCTTCTTCCTTGTAATTGTTAGAATCCCCATCGTCGATCCAGTCATTGCTAAAACACAAACAGGTGACGAACTTTCCACCAGAGTCCTCGTATTTTGCTGAGGGTATTGGATTTCCATATCAGAACCTTTCACCAGATTTTATTAGATTCTCAGAGCGAGGGCATATTCTCCTCACAGGGGATTTTAATGCCCGGACATCTTCGAGACAGACAAAGTTCTTTGACAACACTGATCATCTGCGTGTTCGTGCCCTCGACAGTGATATGCTTGGAGTTACCAGGACCTGCGCGGATAGACGATACATACAGGTTGCACTATCCTCTTCACAGCATCTTCATAATTAGGGCTACAGGTTATCATGGTTCTCTCAGGCATCTCACCTCCTACTTGATTCATTTGGTATCTCCATCACCAAGCTTCCCTCAGGCACCCACCAATATATCCGACGATTCCTCTATCGCGCATATCTAGAGCGGACTTGGCATTTCAGTTAGGGGTTAAGCCAGCTTTCTACCAGACCCATTTCTTGGAGCTAGATACATCAGGGGCCCCGGTTATGCCACGCTACTTGGATTCGGGACTATCACACTGCCTCAGATTCACACTGGGACAGCTTAGGGTGTCCTCTCATCAGCTAGCTATTGAGACTGGGAGATTCCATGGTATTCCCAGAGAGGAGTAGATTTGCCAGTTATGCTCTCTAGGTGAGGTGGAGTTTGAGGAGTACTTTATCTTCCGATGCCCTGTATACTATGAGATCAGAGGGCGGTATCACTGCCTGTTTCGAGACATGCCTACCACTCTACGCTCTCTCGTGGCCTACGAGGACCCACGATGTGTCGCTCTGATGATACGTGAAATGTTCATACTATGGAGAGATTTATACGAGACACATTCTACCTCACAGCCATTGATCACTTCATTCTTTACTAGGCGGAGATCGCGTGATCTAGTGCCGGAGGAGGAGGATTATGACGACGACGAGGATGATAGCCGCTCACATGCTCATAGAGATCAGAGACAGTGTACTTCCCACCATCACGTTACTACCAGGATCACCAGACATCATACACAGAGGCGTGCTACTGCTACACACGCTCATGCTCACAGACGACGCCAGCAGGCGCCAACGTTCTCTCATGATGTGGCTCGCATTACATCTTTTTACAGTATCAGCACAGCAGCAGCAGCAGCACAGGCTTCACAGTCCTGACATCTTGACATACCGCATACGTGTCTATTTCAGTTTGTACTAGATGTTTTTCTTTATTACATTTTGGAGACGTTTTATTCGCTCCCATGGTTACCACACACTTGACATGTACTTTTTTAGTCTTATAGGCCTTTTGGCATGGAAAAGACGTTAATAAAGCTTTCTTTCTCTCTCTCTCTCTCTCTCTCTCTCTCTCTCTCTCTCTCTCTCTCTCTCTCTCTCAACCACTAACTGTAGCAGCTAGCTGTACAGCTAAGACTCGTCCTCTTAGCTCTAGAGTTCAGTTTCCAGATTGGCGATTCGAATTTGTTAGAACCGGATGTCCGATGAATCATGAATCAAACATGAAACATTACTTGAATGCTTAATGTACAGTGTAGGTAGTATGTAGTTATGTACACAACCTTATTTGCAGAATATAGATCCTGAATTCATGCCTGGATACCTTAAAAACAAAAAAATTTGCAACTTGACCGATTCGGCCGATTCGGTTTCCAGATGAGCAGTTCAAATCGGTTTGAACCCGTCAAATCGGTCAGATTCGATCAGCCAATTCGAATCAGACATGAAACTATATAATGGACACAAATTCTAAACATACATTTCCATAGAGTAGGACTAGCAGCCCATTTTGGCACCATCTTACTATTGCCTAAATACCAATTTAGCAGCAGAGTTTCTTTAGTAGATTTACAAAGAGGCTCACTAATTGTCAAGGGTATATTCGAGCGCCTTACCTCTCTTGATTTGTTTATTTCGGCCTTTTTCACATATCTAAACTAGTATAAATAGGAGCTGAAGACTCTCATTGGTTAGTTGCTTGATTTGGTGATTGAAGCTCTTAGTTGGACAGTTCTACTAGAGATCTTTGAAGGAGATCCAACTAAGCTATTGGCGGTTTACGATTTTTCTTTTTGTAGTTGGGGAATCCTTTGTGAATATCTTCTGCTGCATGCTTCATCTCCAATTTGAACTTTAAGCACCTCCATTTTTTGAAAGTTTCTAACCCTTTGCACAGATCAGATCAGTATGGATGGATATGCATTATATCCTTTCAGCCAATACAATGCAGTAAGGGGTATCTTTCTTGGGATATTCGAAGAAGGAAAGAACATGTTACGAAGGCTGCTAGAGGCGGAAGCCATTTTCTTGGGTCTAGATAGTTGACGAAAATAAAAATAATATGAAAAGAAAAACGACTATATGTAAGGAGCAGTTGAAGGAACAAAAGAAGGCAACCATAAAATTGCAGCTCTTCTACAACATTTACAACACATTTCTAGCAAAGCATAGTGCAGAAATATATACAAAATGCAGAAAATTCACCTTTATGCAGCTAAAAATAAGACCCGGAGCAGCGACCTTGAATTTTGCCAGTTCTCCGAGAAATCTTATGTTCCTGATTTTTGTTTCAATATTCATTTGATCCTACAAGTCAGTTGATTTCCATAAGTTCAGAATATGAAGAAGTATCTTCCAGTAATCTGCTTGAAGACTTCTTATAACCACTCAAAAGACTTTAGAGGCAGATTCAGTATTCAAGCATATGATAAACTCAGAATAGGGTAGATTCTTTACTTATTGTAAAAATGTACATTCAGTATAAACATTGGTTCAGAATGTGAAGTTGAAGATTTAAGAAGAAGATCTACCTTTTTATTCAGCAGAAAGTTGAATTCTTCCTCAAGCATTTGAAGTAAAATGGAAGCAACATCCTTCATGCACGTGTTGAGAGTTGCCACAAGTCTTGAATAGTATGGCAGCAATTCCAAAGAAGTACGAGGTACATTAAACAATGCTCGTACCAGCTTCTTGCGATTGCTCTTGGAATTCACATAGCAAAAGTCAACCTGAAAAAGGAACCCGAAGAATGAACTTATGCCAAATGTGACACGTCACAGCGAAAGACTCTAATAGCACTTCTAGGTCTTCATCCTTGACTAGATTGATGACCACATTTCCATGATCTTTTCAACTCGGCAAACAAAAGTAAAGCCGTGTACTTTAAGTACTATTAGGTGAATGCCACAACGAGTAAATCTCACCGTCAGCTGATCTATCAAATCCCGGCTTACACATCCAGGAAGCCTTTGCAAAAGTATATCTATACTTGCCCCATCTATGACTTTTACTTTTTCTTTGTCATTTTCCTTCTCAACCTTTTTATCAACTTCTTTTTCCTTGAGCTTGTCTCTATCAATTTCTTTGGTTCGATCCTTTTCTTGATCCTCTTTGTTCTTCTCTTTTGGTTTCTCTGCACTACTTGGGCTCTTCTCCTCTGCTGCGGATGTAACTCCATCACCAACAGAGTGTTCTGCCTCCATAATACCTTCTTTTAAGTCTGTTACTACACCTGAATAATGGGCCTGCTCTGGATCCTGCAATGCATCCCCACGTTCAATCAGGTTGTCACAAGCACATGCATCAATCTTAAATTCTCAGAATAAGTGGTTCACGCACTTCAACACCCTTGTATCACAGCCAGTGTTCAGTGCCCTTGCTGGTTTTCGTCTTTTCAATGAGAAGAATCACAGAGAAAGAAACAAAACGCCATGGCTTCTAATAGTCAAGATAAATAAGAAGCAGATCTCAAAATTTCCCTTTGACAGTGAATGCAAAGGAGCTTATATGGAATATTCAAGTTTCTCTGTCAAATGTTGGTTATAGTAACAGAGTGTAGCTTCTAATCATCAAAAACTAGCAACCTCTGAAAGATCCCAAGGTCATTTTGAAATCTTAAGCCAGAAATCAACTAGTTGCGAAATTTTATTGGCCTATTGTCTCTCCAATAAATTCAAAAAAATGATAGCACTTGCTTACTAATAAAATAGATTCAAGCTTCATACCCCTGACAGTTCATTATTGGGAACCATTCATTGAGCCAAAACAATGGATAGACAGACTAAAGTACCTGTTCTGACACTTTTTGATGCAACTGTTCGAGAGATTTTGATTCTGTTTCTCCCAATAAAACTGCAGGTACAAACGCTCTGACATTGACAAACAGCATTTACTGATTCCATACGTAATAATGAGCTCTCTCTCTCTCTCTCTCTCTCTCTCTCTCTCTCTCTCTCTCTCTCGTTACGGATTTGTCAGTGTTGCTCTTTACAGGAGATTGAGGATGAGTTCCATTTCATTTTTCAATGTCCAGTCTACTATGAGATCAGAGGCAGATACCATTGCTTATACAGAAATACTCCACTTACACTTGATTCTTTCCTTGCCTTCTGAGATCTTCTTTTTTATTGGATGCTTCTGATGTGCATCATAGGCAGTCTCACATTACGCACTTTTTTCAAAAGAGGGATAGAGATGAGACTTCTGACAATGAGATAGACATTCCGATACGACGACCGAAGCTCCAGCGTCCTCTTTGCTCCTCCA
This sequence comes from Diphasiastrum complanatum, assembly GCA_029204225.1. NCBI lineage: Eukaryota > Viridiplantae > Streptophyta > Lycopodiopsida > Lycopodiales > Lycopodiaceae > Diphasiastrum > Diphasiastrum complanatum. Next base: position 53,586 of record MU833003.1, on the reverse strand, counting down.
GACCCAGGGCTCTTCACTGGAGCCCAACACCTGCTTATCACCATATCACGCAGTTTTTTACATCCACTTAGCCAGTTAGTTAACTTATATCAGTTTTCTCTTTCCCTTTGTGTAGCTAGTGGTTAAGCTACTGATATTGTACCCTCGACAGAGCTGGACGTTAAGCTTTGTTTTTCTCTCTATTTTCTTGTGCTGGTTTAGCTTTTAGGAATAAGTCCTACGTGGACAATGCCCCTTCTTTTTTTGATGTACTTTTTATATGTCTTATGTGCCCTCGAGCACTTGATAGACATTAATATAATTCTAATTCTAATTCTATCTCTCTCTCAGTAAGGGTGCAGGTATAAGCACTCTGACATTGACGAACAGTAACTACTGAGTCCATACATAATCATGACAACTTGGAGTGAATCTCTCTTCAGGCAGTGATTAGCAGCGAGGCAAGAGACACGGGGATTACATGCTTTGGGTCAGGCCAGTTTCAGGACACAGCATTCCAATACTGATCATGTGTTCACACTTCGGGCTGTCATTGAGGAGGCCAGGTTCAGACATGAGTGAGTCTACTGTTACTTTGTGGATTTCCGGAAAGCTTTTGACTCTATCCCAAGACGCATGCTCATCTAGAGATTGAGGGATCTAGACTTTTCTACCCATACCGTATTGGCTGTCGTGGCACTATATGAGCAGGTTTGGGGATGTTTCAAATTAGAGGGCTTCTCGGAGAGAGTTAGGAATACTATTGGGGTGGAGGAGGAGTGCTCCCTCTCCCCCGCTCTCTTTGGTTTATATATTAATGAGCTTGAGAAAGCCATAGACCAGGATGGAGGTCGTAGATGTAGTAACAGTACCAAACATTCAGCTACGGGATATAGCCCATATATGTTGATGTATGGTTTTCAGCCACGCTCGCCCACAGTAGTAGGGTTCAAACGGGATATTCAATTCTCCATTGGCGAGAAAGTCTTCCTTAGAGTCCCAGCTGACTCTAGAGCCCTCAAAACAGGAGTGTGTGCTAAGTTGTCTCCTAAGTATTGTGGTCCATTTACTATCATTAGGAGAATAGGCGAAGTTTCCTACAAGCTAGAACTCCCGAACAACACTAAAGTCCATCCAGTATTCCATGTTAGTCAGTTACGAAGGGCTCAGACGATCTGGTAAGGGACAGCGATCTAGTTCCGCCCGTGGATTCTCAGCAACCTCCACATGAGCCAGAAAGTATTCTTAGTTCTAGGGAGACGCAGACACATCATACCCTATATCAGGAATATTTAGTCAAGTGGAAGGATCAACAAGTTGAGAATGTCACTTGGGAAAAAGGTAGCATACTTTGTCAACTATATCCAAATTTTGTCGTAGAGGACCAAGACAGTTCTTAAGGGGGAGGGAGTGTCACGAGACCATAACTCAACCGAGCCTAGCAGTACTTCTAGGTGCAGCAAACCACCGGAGGGCAAAGGACAATGTGCGTCAATGGCATGCATGCATACCATGTAGTAGGTATGAGACCATACAAACATGTGCATGACAGTCAGGAGCCATGCAATACTTCAGAAGTGTTCTGGGACTCATGCAGCATGAACGGTTAGTGTCAATTGCAACTGCCACCTACCACATGCAAACTCACACTGGGCTAGGAGGGGAGGATGCATTAGTTGGGTGGATCAGACTAGCTTTTTGTTATTATGCCGTTCCTAACAAGACCTGAACCAATTATGCCACTACTCTTTATACCATACCTGTTACAAACTTACTTATTGCAAACCTCCAGGTGCCGGTTAACCACAAGAGACCGAACGATTCACGTTCCACCCCGCCATAGGACCTAATCCGGGTCCACCCACCGTGCCCTGGCCTGTGACCGTATCAAGCTGGATCCGACCTCCATCCCAGACGGCGTCCCATACCACCGCCTAGGCTCTCAACCATCTCCTGCCTCACGCTAGCAATACATCTTGGCCGTGCACACGCTCTCCATCCACCTCTTCCTAGGTAGATAGAATGGATGGCAAATGAGTCCTCCTCCCCTTGTATACCTCCAAGGAGAGAGACTCCAAGCCATGTGCACTCCTGGATCATAACACGTGGCAACCATGCAGGTTCACAAGTCACCGGTCAAGTCTACAGGCCCAGTCATCGTCTGGTCTCAAGTCTGGGTTTGGGACCCAAGGGAGTTGGGTCCCTAACATTCCCTCTTCCTTAAAAAAATTCCTTATCTAAGGAAGGAATCCAGGGAATCTCAGTTTAAGGTCAAGTTCCTTCTCCCAAGTGTCATCATCCTCGGAACTTCCTTTCCAACGAACCAAGTACTCAGTTACCTGCCGGTTCCTGAGTCCATGTTGACGTACATCAACAATGGCCTGAGGTTCAGTACGTACAAAGGATGATAGGCCCTCTAGCTGAACTAAGTCCTCCTGAGGCATTAAGTCATCCTTTCCACCAAGTCGTTCCTTTAAACGACTAATGTGAAAAACTGGATGTACCTTAACACCTTGAGGAAGTTCCAGCTGGTATGCATTCCGATGGAGTTTCTTTACTATACGGAATGGCCCTGCGAAACGAGGTGATAACTTAGGACATTTTCCAGTCCTTAGTACCTTAGAATCCTTTAGAATTCTAAGATATACCCAAGCCCCCTCCTCATAGACCCTAGGTTGTCACTTTTGATTGGCGTAAAATTGGGCTCTATCCTAAGCCGTTTTTACGTTTTCGCGAGCAACAAGCAACATTTCTTGCATATCATGCAGGAAATCTACTGCTGCTTTAACCTTGAGGCCTTTGAGGCCCACTGAAATGGGAGCCCTAGGCTGGAAACCATACATCAAAGAAAATGGACTAAAACCCGTCGCAGAGTGCTTTGCACTATTATATGCAAACTCAATCATTGGAAGGTACCTTTCCCAATCTGACTGTCTTCTGGAAACATATGCCCGAAGCATATCTTCCATAGACTGGTTTGTCCTCTCTGTCTGACCATCCGATTCAGGATGATCTGATGACCCCAAACTTAGGGTGGTCTCTAATTTCTCAAAGACCGCTTGCCAAAATTTGCCAGTGAACTTTGGATCTCGATCACTAACAATGTCATTCGGCAAACCAAACAACCTGAACAACTTTTCCACGAAAAGCTGTGCAAGTTCAGAAACTATGACAGTTTGCTTGGTTGGTATGAACTGCGCCATTTTAGTTAACCTGTCAACTATTACCCAAATGGCATCATTTTGCTTCCCCGTCCGAGGTAGCCCAACCACAAAGTCCATGGAAATGCTTTCCCACTTTCTTTCGGGAATTTCCAAGGGCATTAACAAACCAGCTGCCTTAAGTCTTTCAACTTTATTAACTTGGCATTGCGCACACTTGAGAACATATGCCTCCACTTGACTTTTAAATTTGGCCAGTAAAAGTTCCTTTTTACGAAGTTAAGCGTCCTTTGAGCGCTAGGGTGCCCTGCACATGGGCTGTCATGACCGCAGGATTTGGGCCCTTATATCATCATTTTCTGGCACACAAACTTTTTCATTCCGGAAAAGTAACCCATTCCTAATGGAATAGTCTCTTTGTATCTTGTCCTGAGGAGAAATCTTGGAATCCTGCATTCCAAGCTCATCACTAGATCTAGTAGAACCTGCCAGGACGTCTAGCCAAATACGACCGAAGTACCTATCGGTCTTACACAAATCTCTTAAGGACAGATACAACTCAGATTGGATCTCAGAAAAGCTTAACTGATTAACCTCTCCAATCCGGCTTAAGGCATCCGCGACACTATTAGAGGTACCCTTCCGGTACTCAATGTCATAATGAAATTCTTGGAGCATCTCTGACCATCTGGCCTTACGACATCTAAGGTCGACCGCATCGTTAATATACTTTAACGCTTGATGGTCAGTAACTATAGTAAACTGGGAGCCATACAAATAATGTCTCCAAACTTTCAGGGCATTAATGACAGCAAAAAGTTCCTTGTCATAGGTGGAATACCGTCTTTGAGCAGGATCCAACTTCTTGCTTTCAAAAGGAAAATGTTGTTGTTTGCCTCCATTGTTGTCCGACTAAGTGATATTGATCATCTCATATCATGAGATGAATGCCTGAAGATGTCTGAGATGGTGGATTATGTGAGTCCCATAGGAGTGCATGTGTGAATCAGGGCTTGTGATGTATCTCTCTGTGTTGTAGATCTATGTATTTAACAACACTATATCTAGTCTAGGTATCTGAAGGGATAGTCAGCTCATCCTTTGACCCTACCGCTAGGTTGGCACATGATCTGTGTATGAGAAGAAGTAATACAACGTTGTGTAGTACTCATGCAGGCGTTGCTGTTGCAACATAACACTCCTCAAAGGGAACATCCGTTACATCACAATGCTACACGTCTCCAGTGAACATAGAATATCAATGAGTGGAGCGTAACCGACTGATCTCCAAAGAGACAACAGAACCTACCTCTGATCTCATAATAGAGAGGATATCCAAAGACAAAGTTCGGTTCCATCTTGACCTTACCCAAAGTACACAAACGACAAATCCGGTCTTTCGGAGGAATAACTCAAAAACGACCCGTCTCAACATAAAGCTAGTGTCAGGAAACCTGAAGCTTCCCTAAAGTGACCTTGAGGCTATGCAATAGTCCCTGGTCTTAATAAAGCCCAAGTGCATCTTTCTCCAAAAATTGAGTTTGAGAAAAGTCTAGTTTTACCCCCATTATAAATATGGTCATGTGTACCCTCTGGAAGCTCACATTTGGATAAACCAAGTGAGTCCCAATTGTTGCAAAGTTTGAGATTACCAAGATGAATGACAACCCTACTCATGTTTCCCCCGAGAGAAGGAAGTGCTGCATCCCCGAACTCTAAAACTTTCTGTAGACAAATGATCAATTTGAAGATAGCCTCCCCATAAATAAGAGGCATGATGAGCTCGGTTAGAATAATGTAATGTGAGACTGAAGGCTTCACTCATATCATATGTGCAAGCATCAAAACATGGAATTTTGATAGACTAGCCCAGAGAGATCGATTAAGCCCCATGCACCATGTGTCTGCTGCATACATAACAGTGTTGCAGTGAATTGCGACCCGCTGGCAATCGCGATTATCGATCCCAGTGAATTGCGATTTGCTGAAGAGAATCGTTGCAAGAGAATCTGATATGGATTTTCAACGATTCGCAAGAGTCAGATATGGACCAATTGCCTCTGATTGGAATTCACTTTCACATTCAGGCAGTAAAATCTGTGCAACTTGGCCTGCAGTTTCATGAAACTTTGATGGAAGATTTGAGAATTCCTGGACAATGTCATGATAATCTTCATCACTATGCTCAGTAGTCAAGCCCAGTTCTTTACCTGATTCTCCATTTGCTAGGTTGGAAATTGCAATCTATGGTTGGTTCTCTCCTCCACTTTCTCTTCTTCAGTTTGCTGTCTGACTTCAACATGTTTTGTCCTGCTATGGAATACTGGATTCTTAGCTAGTTGCATACAACTCTGGTTGTCACATTGCCGTAGCATAGGTGCAACTTACTCAATTTGGAGATCTTCCAAGAGCCTTCAGAGCCATATGACTTAACAAGCAACGTTTGTTGTAGCACAATATTCAGCTTTTGTAGCGGGTAAGGAAATAGTAGGCTGCTAACTGCCACACTTTGAAATAGCACGTTATTAGAAAGTTACCCACGTTTAGTACCTTGTAATAACTTAAGTTTGTTTCTCTATAGCACCCACCCCCCCCCCCCAAAAAAAGATTGTATATTGGTTTGAGTTTTTAGGCCAACCCAAAGTTCATTTTGATTCTCTCTCTCTCCCCTGCGAGAGGCTCGGCTCTGTGGTATGCGTGATACACACAAGGTAGAGGATGAGTTCCATTTTCTCTTCAGATGCCCAGCTTACTATGAGATCTGAGGGAGATGTCATTGCTTGTTCCGAGATCACCCAGTCACACTTTCCAACTTAGAGAGAGAGAGAGAGAGAAAGAAAGAAAGCTTTATTAATGTCTTTTCCATGCCAAGAGGCATATAAGACTAATGAAGTACATGTCAAGTATGTGGTAACCATGGGAGCGTATAAAAACGTCTCCAAACTGTAATAAAGAAAAACATCTAGTGCAAACTAAAATAGACATGTATGCGAGAGTGTGCGCATAGTAATCATCTGTATCTATAGTAGGATGTCAAGGCTGTGCTGCTACTGCTGTACTGATGCTGTAAAAAGGTGCAATAGGAGCGTGTGAAACGTCTCCAATAATAGTAAAGAAAAACATATATCAAGTATAACTGATAACAACAAAATGGGATATTTATTAAGAGTTGTTGACTATATATGTAACTATGATGGTAATGGTATATATATGTATATGTTGTAGTTGGCTGCTGTAGTAGCCTGTCTCATACCAAATACATGAGGAGTATAGAGGACTCCTAAGTAAGTGTAGGATGATACAACCTTTAGTGGCTGCCCGCCGTCAAAGATAAGCTCATCTTTGCATGAAGGCCCTAGAAATACTAAAGACCATAATCTTGGTCTTTGTAGTGTTAACCCCCAATTCCATCTAGTGCAAAAGCATGAAGATTATCTAGCTGTCTCTGTAGGCCCTCTCTAGTTGTAGAGACTAGAGCCACATCATCTGGATAAAGGAGGATGGCAATCAGAATGTCTTGACGTTTGCAACCTGTACCAGCTCATTGCTCAATGACTCTCTCAAGTTCATCAATATATAATCCAAAGAGTGTGGGGGCGAGGGAGGAACCCTGCTTCACCCCAATGGTGCTCCATATATGGTCCGAGATGCCGATGTTACTGAGAGAGAGAGCTTTATTAATGTCTTTTAAATGCGAAGAAGGCATATAAGACGAAGTACATGCCAAGTGTGTATAATGAAAACTACGGGAGCGTAAAAACATCTCTGAAACTATAAGTGCATATTTAAATCTGGAACTAAAGGGAAAAAAACTCTGGAATAAAAGCCTAGATATAAATGTGTAAACGTAGTGATGTCATCATTCAATCCTGTTGAAAAAAGCTGTAATATGGGCAATCCCAAAAGATGTGTTCAAAGTGGATCGCTGTCATTGTTATCGACCTGGGCGTCAAATATATGATCATTGGGTACACGATCTCGAAGTGTGTCGGGTGTCTCTAATAGTAATGTTGGTCTCGTATAGGAATATTAGTCTCGTCATCAGAGTCCAGACTCAAGGACATCGCGAGATCTTCTCCCAGAGAAGAAAGAGGTGATTTGGAGCTATGAGGTATTACTCTGTTGTGTGTGGCCTAGACTGCTTTGAAGTAATGGCATCTCACGAATCATGAGCGTGACGTAGTGTGGATCCACATCTGTGATGAGAGAACGTAATGTGAATGGGAATATCTGAAGAGACAAAAGAATCCCCCTCTGATCTCATAATATACAAGACATCTGAAGGTAAAGTGATCCTCAATCTCAATGTCATGGATAGTGCAAAACTGGCAAAGTCTCTCTACTCGAGGTATACCCTGAAAATGGCCCGTCTCAACTGGAGGCTAGTGTGAAGAGACTCTAAGCTGGCCCGAAAAAAGCTGACACCATGCGAAAGACCCGAGTCTAGATAGTGAGGTAGAATTGGCAAACCAACTGTGTCCAACTCCAAGAAATGAGTTCGACAAAAGTTGGATTTGACCCCCAACTCACCATGCTAAGTACGCTGAAATAAGCTCGGTAAAGGAAGTGGCATATATACTGATGAGCTCGGTTAAGGAAGCGACATATATACTGATGAGAGCCAGTGGGGAGATGCAAGATGGAAATGCCGGATGTATCAAGTAGGCGAGAACACAAAATATACCATGAGAGTTGATATCCTTGAGAGTGAAGATGTTGTGAAGATGTAAGTGCTAGCCGAGAGTATCATATCTCTATAACTGGGAACTCCATATGTCATTGAATATAAGTACTGAGCTAAAAGATGGCATCAAGCTGAAGTGGTGTGTCCACAAACACAACAAGGATGATTTGGTGCGGAAATGAGGAATTAGTTTAAATCATACGTGATAACATGGTGACCTGCAGGCGAGAGAAATCTTAAGAAGAAACACTAGTACACCTCTGCAACATAGTTTTAAAAAGCTGACACTTACTCGGGGCATCTCGAACAAATCTCTTGAAGCAAAACCTTTCGAGTTGGACAACGGAAGAATGCCCCTTCCCAAGTCTAGTAGCAACTGCTTCATACAGAAGATAGGTCCCGCAAAAAGAACTCCCAAATAGGTGTAAGATGATGCCACTTCCAGTGGTTGGCCGTCGAATAGAAGCTCCTGACGCTGCATAAAAGCCTTGGAAGTGTTGAAGACCATATTCTTGGTCTTTGAAATGTTAACTCTCAAACCCTAGTTGGTGTAGAAATCATGGAGACTATCTGACTATCTCTGAAGTCTGTCTCTAGTCGGTGAAACTAGAACCACATCATCTGTCCATGTAATAGAATATCAATCAAAATGTCCCCAAGTCAGCAACCGGCACCACCACACTAATCAATAACCGTCTTCAACTTGTCAATATAAAGCCCGAAAAGAGTAGGTGAAAGGAAACAACCCTGTTTCACCCTTGTGGTGCTCAAAATCTGTTCGGAAATACCTAGGTCACTTCTACAATAGCCCAATCTCATATAAGGCCATGATAGCAAGCATTATGTCTGTGGAAAAGCCCAAGTGATGGATCCTCTGAATAAGCAAAGAGTGTGGAACATAATCAAAGGCAAATGGAAATGGGAGTGTCAGTGGGTATTGTTAGGGGCCCAACTCCCTTGGGTCCCAAACTCAGACTTGAGACCAGACGATGACTGGGCCTGTAGACTTGACCGGTGACTTGTGAACCTGCATGGTTGCCACGTGTTATGATCCAGGAGTGCACATGGCTTGGAGTCTCTCTCCTTGGAGGTATACAAGGGGAGGAGGACTCATTTGCCATCCATTCTATCTACCTAGGAAGAGGTGGATGGAGAGCGTGTGCACGGCCAAGATGTCTTGCTAGCGTGAGGCAGGAGATGGTTGAGAGCCTAGGCGGTGGTATGGGACGCCGTCTGGGATGGAGGTCGGATCCAGCTTGATACGGTCACAGGCCAGGGCACGGTGGGTGGACCCGGATTAGGTCCTATGGCGGGGTGGAACGTGAATCGTTCGGCCTCTTGTGGTTAACCGGCACCTGGAGGTTTGCAGTAAGTAAGTTTGTAACAGGTATGGTATAAAGAGTAGTGGCATAATTGGTTCAGGTCTTGTTAGGAACGGCATAATAACAAAAAGCTAGTCTGATCCACCCAACTAATGCATCCTCCCCTCCTAGCCCAGTGTGAGTTTGCATGTGGTAGGTGGCAGTTGCAACTGACACTAACCGTTCATGCTGCATGAGTCCCAGAACACTTCTGAAGTATTACATGGCTCCTAACTGTCATGCACGTGTTTGTATGGTCTCGTACCTACTACATGGTATGCATGCATGCCATTGACGCACATTGTCCTTTGCCCTCCGGTGGTTTGCTGCACCTAGAAGTACTGCTAGGCTCGGTTGAGTTATGGTCTCGTGGAGGACTTCGTTTGGCTGGAGGACCTGACATCCTTTGTACCTACGGAACCACAGGCCATTGTTGATGTACGTCAACGTGGGCTCAGAAACCGGCAGGTAACTAAGTACTTGGTTCGCCAGAAAGGAAGTTCCGAGGATGATGATACTTGGGAAAAGGAACATGACCTTAGATTGAGGTTCCCTGATTTTCTTCCTTAGGTAAGGTATTTTTTAAGGAAGAGGGAATGTTAGGGACCCAACTCCCTTGGGTCCCAACCCCAAACTTGAGACTGGACAATGACTGGGCCTGTAGACTTGACCGGTGACTCGTGAACCTGCATGGTTGCCACGTGTCATGATCTAGGAGTGCACATGGCTTGGAGTCTCTCTCCTTGGAGGTATACAAGGGGAGGACTCATTTGCCATCCATTCTATCTACCTAGGAAGAGGTGGATGGAGAGCGTGTGCACGGCCAGGATGTATTGCTAGCGTGAGGCAGGAGATGGTTGAGAGCCTAGGCGGTGGTATGGGACGTCGTCTGGATGGAGGTCGGATCCAGCTTGATACGGTCACAGGCCAGGGCACGGTGGGTGGACCCGGATTAGGTCCTATGGCGGGGTGGAACGTGAATCGTTCGGTCTCTTGTGGTTAACCGGATCCTGGAGGTTTGCAGTAAGTAAGTTTGTAACATATGGTATCAGAGCCACTGCATACTGAAAGCAGGTGCGTTGATCCGTAGTAGATTTCTTGTAACTTACAACGCTTCTGACGGATTTCAAATCCGGTTTAAAACGCATTTTTTATGCGTGTTTGTCTATTCTTCTTTCCGCTGTTTGTTTGTAAATTTCAAGTAAATAAAGTTTCAAAAAAAAAGTGGTAGGGGCCCTAAGGAGGACCTGCCACGTGGCACTGTCCAGGGAAGGACAGGTGGCGGTCCCTCCTACTGAGATTCCGCTTCAGATTAAGGATTCTTGGTCGCGATGGAGCCCTCCGCAGATCCAAACAAAAAACAGGTTTCTTCATCGCTGTTTGAGCAGCGGGAGGGTCAAGAAAGTTTGAAGAAATCTGCCGCGTGGCATTTGATGGGCCAGGAGAAGTGGCAGCAGGTAGCGCCCTCCTATTGCGATGAATACCAGATCACCAGCTGTAGAAATCGGGGCCTTCCCTGCTTACATGAAGTGTTTTCTCCAGAACTGTCCCTGTATAACAGCGATGGACTATCTGAAGAAAAACAAAAAAAGGTGAAGGGGGAGGGGGCTGTAGGCCACCTGGCAGATTGCTAGGAGAAGGCCAGAAGGCTGAGGTGGAGGCTAGGTGGCAAGGCAAGGCCACTTGGCAGTTGTTAGGATGGCATGAAGAGGGAGGTATGCCTCTTCCATGCATCTGTTTTATGAAAAATGAGGTGGAGGTGGTGGTGCATCCTTCTCTGTGCTCTCTCTTATTCCTCTTGGCAGCCATGGACAATACCATTTGGTTTGTGAAGAGACAGCAAGAGTAGTTTTGTATCTACCTTCCTTGAGTAGCTTTTGATTCTCTTCTGTCTTCTCTTCTTAATTCACCTCTCTTCTCTTTGAAAAAATAGAGCCTACTCCTACTACACAGCCTATGTCCCCTGTTCATGAGGCTACAGTATTTGCCTCTATCTTAGACCCTGATGCTTTGATGCTAGCTATTAACAATCTACAGCAACAGATTGTGGATATGCAAGCTAGGCACAGTCGGGATCAGCAGGACCTCAAGGAATTGACGCAGCTAAGGCGATTGGTGCATCAACCCTTGTTTACTCCTGAAGTTTTTGTTGGGGAAAAGAAGGATAGAACCCCGGAGGCGGTCTTGCAATGGCTGGATCGTTGGAATTCACACTTTTTCCATGCACAATTCATCCGAGGACAACAAGATCAATCTAGTCGTCATGTACCTGCGAGGTAAAGCTTTTACCTGGTGGCAAGATATAAGGGGTAAGCCTGAAGTTCCTAGGAATTGGGAGGATTCTGTAAGGCCTTTAAGGCGGCCTTCCTTCCTATTCTTGATGATTTTGAATTCTACCGTCAGTATGCAATGATCCATATGGGGAACCGGCCCCTGGATCAGTATTTGCAAGAATTTCAAGAGGTCTATTCTCGTTTTGCAACTAGAATAGATCCTTTGCTAGTAAAGTTGCATTTCATACTGGGGTTACCAAGAGACTACCAGCTAGAGGTCAGGAGGAACAAGCCTCTTACCCTCGAGGATGTTGTTCGCTTCGCCAGAATCTACGATGATACTCGTACGATGGCTAAGCCTGAGACTGGTGTCATACCCGACGTAAAGGGTAAGAGGCCTTTCTTTCCAAAGAAATCGAAAGATAAGGCAAAGGAAGGGGCTTCAGGTTCAGGGAAATCGAAGAAAAGAACTACCTTGGACCAGGAAACCTTCATGAAAGCCAAAAGCGACAATCTGTGCTTTAATTGCATGGAACCACGTCATGTCGCGAAGGAATGTCCAAAGAAACGGAAAGCTAAAGGGGCATCTTTTAAGACGCCAGGTAACTCTAGCATATCTAGTGTAGATCTATCCTTTGCTGGTAAATTTGTGTGTGAGCATTGTTGTTTTAATACGGCTGTTTTTGGCCCTCATGACCTCATACGGATGAAGGGGGTTGTGGGTGGCCAAGCTGTAACTGTTTTATTTGACGATGGTTCCACACATAATTTTATTAACGCTAATTTGTTGCAGAAGCTAAAGGTGGAAACAAGGCAAAGTGACCACCGATACACAGTGAAGCCGGCAACTGGAGCAGAAAGCCAAGTTTGGGACCGGATAGTCCCACGTCTACCAATAGAGATTCAAGCCTATAAGGATAAATTAGACTTTCATATTATGAATCTAGATAGGGTAGATGTTATACTTGGTAAAGAGTGGTTTCATGAGAGGAACGAGTCTATGAAGAAAAACTATGTAACACACAGTTTGTCGTTCTTACATAACGGCTCACTCATAGAATTGAATGGAAATGTTGATATTTCTACTCTGTATATGCTTTTTGCTTTGGAAACTGTTAAATGTATGGATATTGTGGATTGCAGTTCTTATCTATGTTGGTTAAAAGATTTTACTTACCATGAAGAACGTAGTTTGCAATTTTACAATCTCCAAATGGAATTAATGTCTAATAACCTAAAACAAGAAAATTTGCCGGAAGGTGAAATTTTTAGGAAACTTAGACAAGAATTTAACGATGTATTTCCTGAGCAGCTTCCCAAGGGTCTTCCCCCCTCTAGGGGTGTTGACCATGGTATTAAACTGATTCCTGGTAGTTCTCCTATATCACTGTATCCATATAGGATGAGTACTACTGAAGAGGATGAGGTTTATAGGCAACTGCAAAATTACCTTAAGATGGGCCATGTTGGGCCTAGTAAATCTCCCTAGGGGGCACCTGTGCTCCTTGTTGATAAAAAAGACAGAGGCACTCGTCTTTGTGTGGACTTTAAAAAGTTGAATAAGTTAACGATTAAAAACCGTTATCCTTTGTCGCAAATGGATGAACTGGTTGATCGATTGCATGGTGCAAAGTACTTCACCAAAATCGATTTGAGATCAGGGTATCATCAGATTCGCATAAAGACTGAGGATATACGGCCATTATGAGTTTCTGGTTTTACCATTTGGCTTGACAAATGCTCCAGCGACTTTCCAGCAGATGATGAACGATCTTCTTCGTCCATATCTGGGAAAGTTCGTAATAGTCTACTTAGATGATATTCTCATCTATAGTAAGACCTTGGAGGAGCATGAGGAGCATCTCAGGATTGTCTTAAAGTTACTTAGACAGGAGAAGCTTTTTGCCAAGGAATCCAAATGTGTGTTCTTCCAGAAGAAATTGTTATACCTTGGTCACATTATTTCGGACCATGGGTTGGAAATTGACCCAAATAAAGTCCGATAAGTACGAGAATGGCCTATTCCTAAAACCATCCGGGAGGTTAAGTCCTTTTTGGGCTTTACGGGGTTTTTTCATAGATTCATCTTGCATTATGCATTAATTGCATTGGCCTTGACGAATGTCCTCAGAGGGGCTAAAAGAGTTAGCCGGCAAAGTAAGTTCAGTCCTCCAGTTACTTGGACTGAAGAGTTGAATCAGAGTTTTGAGAACCTCATATACTGTGTAACTACAGCGCCTATTCTACACATAGTGGATCCTAACAAGCCGTATGTACTTGAAACGGATGCCAGTGACTATGCTATAGGCGCAGTCCTATATCAGGATGGTAGACCGGTAAGTCTGAAAATAATAGGCAAACATGTGCTTCACGTGTGGGTTGATACCCTAAATTTCTTCAAATCTGTTCCTCAAATTGCTACGAGTTTGCTAACAGAAAATGCTAATCTCATAGATCGTGTATTTGAAGCTCAATCGTATTGATTACATGGTGATCATCACCTGCTACTGGAAATCAAGCAGTTTCATAAGAGACGATCATATGTAGAAGCGGCGATTTCACTGATCATTCAACATGCAGCAAAAATCTGGTTATGGAAGATTGGATAACTTTCAGCAAGGATCTTGTTTCAGCTAATTCCAACATGTACTCCTATTTATCAAAATTGCCTCACGTACAGCAACAGGATCTTATGCATGGCATGTGAATCAAGGAAGGCTTTCAAAATTATACACATTATGATTGAAGTGTTTTCATGTTGCAATTTATCCTCTCTTAAACAAGCAATGATTCTACAACACCAAATTCCTGGTGGACTCGAGCACCTGTAGATTCTTTTAGTTTCCTCATGATGTAAACTCTAATCTGTAGGGGGTCACATTGTCATCTGCTGGCACCTAACCGTGCACTCCAGAGTTCAACAGCTCCATTATCTAATACTACATCCATACTCAAAAGTCAAGAATATTCAACAAAAACCAAACGGATAGATCATGTCTGCTCATTTGCCGGTTTATGCTTTAAGGTTAAAATATTGCACCAACCCCTCTATTCACTCCAAACTTTCAAGAAACATTTCCAACTGGCAAATGAGGACTCCTTGGGAAACCAGAAATGAAAACCTTATGATACAAAGTATGGAATACATGTCTTATGTCAATAATAAAACTAGATTTTGAAGATATTATATGAAGAAATTACAACTGAAGATGGAAAAAGTTAAAAGGGGAAAAAATACTATTAGCTGCACATTGCCACATTGTGCTTGTTACATTGCCAACTGTTTTCAGTAAACTTGAGTAATTTGAAGCTCAGTAAAATGAAATACCTCAAATTTCAAGCATATGATAAAAAGACCTTATATCTGGAAGAGATTCATAGCATATGATAAAAGTACCTTAGATCTGGCAGAGATTCATAAAACGACCGAGTATCTTCATCATCCCAGATAGGCTCAGGAGTAGCAAGATCCTTTCCAGTGGCTGATCCTATCCCTTCCTCACTCATTGTCACTCGAGTTGTGTGGCCATCTTCAGGCATTATAGGAGGTTGTGTGTCCATTGCTTCAGCCAACCTATTTCCAGATCCAAAAAATTACTCAACAAGAAGCTTGAGAAAACTTTCAATTGCTTCTGACCTAGCCAACAAATAACCAGAATGTACTTTTTCCTTTATCAATGGGAATAAACTAAGCTGAGCCTTACAACAGTTTTTGTCTAGCTTGCGATTCAGAGAAACTTAACTCCCTGAAGTGGGAAGCCCAAGGGCCCAGACAGAATGTAAGAGCTCGAAGCTGCTTCAGTGTTGAATGATTGAAAATGGTATAACACAACTAAATGTTGTAGCAACAGCAGAATCGCTTGTAAATTCTAAATAGTTCCTTCACAAGAAAGAACTTGGAGCTGATACCTAAATCTGAATATAGACAAACCTAAGAAAGCAACCTGTGACCTAGGTCAGAATTTTCTCACCTAAGAACATAAACTCCATGTATAAGAGAATGCCTGATGAAGCGTAAGTTCATTACCTTGGCTGTATTAACTCAAGGAAATTCTTTTCTCAGACAGAACAGAGAGTTCAACTTTTGAGAAATATACTGCAGTGGTGATTTGAGGTTATGTTCAGATAATTCAAAGATCTGATAGGGACCTCTTCTATCAACTTCCAATGAAACTAAATCTAGAAAAGATGAACTTAAGTTCGCCTGATTTCCCTAAGGATAACAGGTTCAAAACTATAAATGAAGACACGCTATTTAGTTATACAACCATGACACAGTAATTCTCACCTTCAGGGTGCACACACATGAGTAAAAGGGTCAAATGTGTTAGAAGACTTTAAATGGTAAGACGTGAAATGGAAGCCAATACATACTGACTGCTGATCGGCTGTGATGGCTGCACCACCTCGAGTGGCATCCACGCCATGCAGGAAGACTGTGCCAAGCGGGCAAGAAACCAAGATATTGATGACGGATTGCCGACGAATGTCGGTCCATCCATCACTCAATAACGTGCATCCCTGCCTGCTGCAAAACACCCATTAGCCACACGCAAAAAGTGAGCTACTGGCAAAATGGAACCAAAGCAAAGAGTTTCAAGAGACAAAGTACTTACGTCTGCCAGGCCAAGTTGGTCTCCTCCTCCTGACGAAGCGTCTTGCCTCGCAGACTGCAGTGCCTCTCACCTGGGAGGCCTCCATGTAGCATCCACTGCTGCAATCTACGCACAGAGCTCCCTGAATACCCAAGTGTCAGCAACAGTAGGAATGTCGCACTCGTAAAAGAACTGACCAACCAGTCGAGTGCACCGGACATGCTGCTCTCTCTGCCACCCGCGTCGATCAAGAGTCTATGGTCTAGGCCTAACCCCTCTCTGTTGTACATAGGGTGCTCGTGGTCTAGCACGCCCAATGGATGGATGATCTATGGGGTTGTCTGACCGTCCTGGAGGTGTGTCACTCTCTCTGGCAAGATCTATCGAAGCATGTGGTGCATCTGTTGTTGATGACGACGAGGGACGAGAAGGACCTGCTGCCACTGATCCAACATGCTCGGGTGATGCTCGTGGCTCTGATCTAGGCCTCGCCTAGACATGCATTGCACGTATTAGAGACGGTTTGTATGTGGTACTACTGAAATCAAATTCAACGTGAAGTATAGTTCTGAAATACATGGAAGAGCAGCATGATAACGCGAGTTCCTCAGGTGTCAAAGACAGTCATCGTCTGATCAGAAACTGAGGAGTCGTAGACATCTGTGTTCTGATCAGAGTGAGTAAACAAGCGAGATCAAACAACAATGAAAGTGCATTCAATCACAACAAGCATTCATCTACGTTGTACACAGATAAAAGCAAGCTGCTGCTATATTACACTGAAGCACAATACAAAATAGCAATTACAACCAAATACCATGTGCGGATGAACGATCGGGCCCGTACATATCCATCAACCTCTACACCTCCTCATTAGAAATCCCGGGGCAAGCAAATATGCCCAATGTACGCCCATTTGGCCTTCTGAACCGCAATAAGTGAGCCCTAATCCTGGTGAGTGATCTTGTGAAGAGCCCACCAAAATGCAAGCATCTCCATCTGCGGACACCTGTGCCATGGTGTGTAGCCAAATCCCCCTCTATAAGATCAACCTCGGCCCTGCACCGGCATCGTGTCAACACGAGATCAAACCTACAAAAAAATATATAAACAAGCAAATGTTCACTAGAAGAAAATATACTGCATTGAATTGCTCGCAACAATTCTGACAAGCATCACTTTAAAGCCCTAGGATTTTCTGTTTAACAACAGCACCAGGCTAAAATTCCAATGAATAGAGTTCAAAACATCAGAGCATACACCACAATCATTCTGTAGATCATATCAGAGCAAGCGCCAAAAAACACATGGGATTAGGGCATGGGATTGAATGATTTCATTACGAGCGATAACGAGCGAATGCAATTAGCGTGGGAGTCCGTGCAGGCGTGGGGAAATGCAGTGTAGCCCTAAACCACGCCCCAGGCCAATGCTTACACAACGCTCCACATTTAGGCCCTAAAACACATGGAATTAGGGCATGGAAAATGAAACTTGTAGTACGGACAAAGACGAGCGAAACGGATGTCACGGGACTCTCTGCAGGCACGTAGAAATGTAGTCGAGGCTCAGACATCACCTCAATCGGATGCCTACAGCTTAGTTCATGAGAATGGCAAAAATACACATGCATTTGGAGTGTGGCATTCAAATCTTGCTAGGCTTGTCGTAACGGCTGACACACATACATATACACATATACACATGCATATACACTCATACATACACATACAAATACACATATATACACACACGCATACACATACAGATATATATACACACATATATAGACACACATATACACATACACATACATATACACACAAATACACACACACACACGTATACACATATACATATACATACACATACACACTTACACATACACATAGATACACATATACGTATAGATACACACACATATACATGCACACATACACATATACATATACATCTATATATATAAAGATATTTGTGTCACATTTGTGCCTATGCATGGGGTAGGAGGATGCACCCCTATATATATAAAGATATTTGTGTCACATTTGTGCCTATGCATGAGGTAGGAGGATGCACCCATGGTGGCATGGGTGCATCCTCCTACATGAACATCTTTTAGTTCAAAAATGTGGAATAGAATCTTTTATGCATGGAGGATGATGCAAAGTTGCAGTCCGCGTTCCGGAACGCGATCTGGAACACGTCCCGAGATTTCCCATTGAGGTTTCCCGGGACGCAAATTTTTTATTTTTTTTGGATAGTTGCCAATATGGGTATCATGTGAAAGGATATCAAAAAAGCAATTGTTATGCAGATCTGTTGCTTGGTTTCAGATGGGTACAGGCTACATTCATCAGAAATTTGGACATCAGTAGATGGTTTAAGAAAACTGGCTGCATTTTCATATGGTTTCAGAAATTTGGACATTAGTAGATGGTTTCAGCTATTCCACAAGAAGTATACAATTCCCGCCAGTCTAAGGAAGGCTCCTTCTAACTCTTTCTATAGTTTTCTAACAGAAAACGGAATCAGTAGATCTGCAAACCATTGGCATCAGAACACCATTTCAAAAATGATTTTTGATATCTACTGGAAAAGCATGTCCACCATTCAACTACGGCTTAGTTAGTATTAAACTCAAAAAAAAAAAAAAAATTGGCCATTACTCCTTTTTCCACCAAAAAAATAAAAATAAAAATAAAAAATTTGCGATCTAGGTGGCGAATCGCTGACGTTCCGGATCGCGCAATCCAGAACGTTTTTGCAGCAGATCGTGATCCACTGCAACTGAGGTATGATGCATGACAGAGTATGCATCCATTTGGTGGGGCCCCCCAAAACTTTCATGGTGAAAGGTGTTAAACAAAAGGGACTTTCATTGTCAAAGATTTCACTAAATTTGAAGGGCAAGTAGTTTTTAGATTAACAGACTTTCCACTAGAAAGGTTAAAATAGAAATGCATTTCCAGGAATGGAAAATCGGGTGTGAAGGGCTGGGAAGGCTTCAAAATGCAAGCATGCTCACCACTCTCCTCTCTTTCTTTCCTTATGTCACTCCTACTCCCCCCATATGGCACACCTCTCTCTCTCTCTCTCTCTCTCTCTCTCTCTCTCTCTCTCTCTCTCTCTCTCTCTCTCTCTCGCTGGTGATGGCTGCTTGTTCGTGTGGATCGCTCCCTTATGATACAAAGTGCTTCTCACTGCATAAACAAGTTGTTTACGCTAGATACCACTCTCCTCACACCCTAGCCTTGAAGCAAAAAGAATATCACAAAATGACTGAAAAAAAAGATGGCTTATCTCCAGTCCTTGGGACAAAAACTTGTTGATGCTATTGCCTCCCCATCCTCCCATTTCTTTTGGTGGATGTTCTCTAAAAACCCATATAAACCCACTCCTATTGCTATTGAGTCATGGATCAATTATGCTTCTAAGCTTTATACAGTTGACTCTCTTCCCATTTCTCTTTCCCCACGCCCTTCAGAATTCACCCTCTTCACCCCGTCCATGGTTGAAAACGCCATCCAACACGGTCAAACCCAAAAAGCCACTGATGTTGACCTCCTAAGTATGGACTTCCTAAAACCAATTGCCCACATTATTGCCCAATACATTTCTCATATCTTTAACCAATCTGTCATCTTCGGTCTCCCCTTATCGTGGTGCACCAACCTTTTACACCCTATTCTCAAAGTCGGGGATCCTTTGATTGTAGACAACTACTGCACTATTATGATCAGTCATAATACTATGGCCAAGCTATATGGATCTGTTTTACAGTCTATTGTCAGCTCACGGGCAGAGACAAAGGGGTTACATGCTATGGGACAGGCAGGTTTTCGCGCTGGCTACTCCACAGCTGACCAGATATACATCCTGAGATGCCTTATTGAGGAGGCTAAGTTCAGGAAGCAGAGGGTTTATTGTTGCTTTGTGGATTTCTGCAAAGCCTTTGATTCTGTTCCGAGACACCTTTTACTCCAGCGCCTAGCATCGCTTGGCTTTTCTCAGGAGATCATTGCTGCTATCGTCGCATTGTATGAGAGAGTGCTAGCTCATTTTCGAGATGGTGATGGATGGTCCTCTTACATTCATAGTACAGTGGGAGTTAAGCAGGGATGTCCTCTGTCCCCTACTCTCTTTGCTCTATATATTGATGATCTTGAGCGGATTATTAGGGAAGAGGGTGGAGATGGCTGTCCATTAGCGGATATAATTATCCCTATTCTACTATATTAGGATGACGTGATACTTCTATCGAGATCAGCATCTGGGCTTCAGCAGCACCTTGATGCTTTATATACTTTCCGCCAGATTCGGGGTTTGATGGTGAACATTGATAAGACTAAGGTCATGGTGTTCAACACCAATCGACAGCATATGAGAGACACAGTGTTCTACTATGATGGGCTGCCACTGGAGATAGTAGCCTCATATACATACTTGGGTGTCCTTTTCACTGGTCCATTGCTCACTTTTAGACCAGCTACATTGTCTAGGCTCCACAAGGGGCACTCTGCTCTTGTCCAGATGGAGAGGTTTTCCTCTATTTACTATGTACATGATCCTGATATGCGCTGTCGCCTTTTTTCTGCCACTGTCTCTCCAGTGGCTCTATATTCAGCAGAGACATGGTGTCCTGGCTTGTCCATAGATACTTGGAGTGATATTTCACGTTTGCAAATCCTTATGCTTAGCCGGATGATCCGTGCGAAGCAGTCAGTTCCCCATGATATCATACTGGCAGAGTTTGCCTCACCTCCACTGATTGTCGAGGCTATATTTCGGATTATCACATTCATTCATAGAGTCTCGGAGCTTGATTCATCCAGATATGTTGCTGCAGCTTTCACATCCTATCACACTCTAGCTAGTCAGCAGGTTAAGTCCTCATGGTTTCAGTGTGTTTCTGACCTTTTGAGTAGGTGGGGTTTATCTATATCTGATCTCCCGAATGGGACACACGCGTATATCCGCCAGCAGATTTACAAAGCTTACATCAGCACAGTGTGGTCTCACCCATATCCAGCACGGGTCAAGCTCCATTTTTACCACACTCATCTTCTTCAGCTTATGTTTCCAGGCTTCCCATTCGGCCGGCTTATTTGTCTCAGACGTTATCTTTCAGCCTACGTTATCGTCTTGGTCAGCTTAGGGTCTCTTCTCACCAGCTTGCTATTGAGACAGGTAGATACACAGACACACCTCGACCGCTACGGATTTGTCAGTGTTGCTCTTTACAGGAGATTGAGGATGAGTTCCATTTCATTTTCCAATGTCCAACTTACTATGAGATCAGAGGCAAATACCATTGCTTATACATAGATACTCCACTTACACTTGGTTCTTTCCTTGCCTTCTCAGATGCGAGATGTGTTGGTTTATTATTACGAGAGATGTTTACTCTGAGATCTTCCTTTTTATTGGATGTTTCTGATGTGGATCATAGCCAGTCCCACATTACACACTTTTTCCAGAAGAGGGATAGAGATGAGACTTCTGACAGTGAGATGGACATTCCAATACAACACGAAACTCCAGCGCCCTCTTCGCTCCTCCAGGCCCAAGGCTCTTCACCCGAGGCCAACACCTGCTTCTCACCATATCACGCAGTTTTTTATATCCACCTAGCCAGTTAGTTAACTTATTTCAGTTCTCTCTTTCCCTTTGTGTAGCTGGTGGTTAAGCTAGTGATATTGTACCCTCGACAAAGCTGGAGGTTAAGCTTTGTTTCTCTCTGTTTTCTAGTGCTGGTTTAGCTTTTAT
Organism: Diphasiastrum complanatum; assembly: GCA_029204225.1. Lineage (NCBI taxonomy): Eukaryota > Viridiplantae > Streptophyta > Lycopodiopsida > Lycopodiales > Lycopodiaceae > Diphasiastrum > Diphasiastrum complanatum. The sequence goes on along the minus strand of MU833003.1, from coordinate 31,767 downwards.
GAATAAGTCCTACGTGGACAATGCTCCTTTTCTTTTGAGGTACTTTCTACTTGTCTTATGTGCCCTCGGGCACTTGACAGACATTAATATAATTCTAATTCTCTCTCTCTCTCTCTCTCTCTCTCTCTCTCTCTCTCTCTCTCTCTCTCTCTCTCTCTCTCTCTACTCTTTCTTCCTCCTCTCCCTCTTTCACCCCTTCATCTTCATCCCCCCCATTGTCTCCGTCTCTTTCAGCTGAATTTTTATCTGGTTTCCCTCGTATCATTGATTCTCTTCATGAGGATAATGCATCATTGCTTGCGATCATCAAGAAACAAGCATTCCAAATCTCCACTCTGGAGAACACGGTCTTGGCCCTACAGGCCAAAGTTGGCATTCTTGAGGTTGATGTTACTTACCTCAAGAATGAACTAGAATCAGATGAAGAGGAAGAAGAAGGAAGCGACAATGTGGATTCAGAAGACCTGGCAAAGCAGCTGCAAGAACGGGTTCACTCCTTGGAGCAACAACTACAGCAATCGACTTCCTTCTTTTCCTGGATACAAATGGGACTCAGTATTCCGACAAGAGACTAGATCTGCCAGTGGCCCAGGTTCAGGAGGGGTCGCATGTTTATACAGAGAGTCTCTCCACTCGAGTCTGGACTTCATCCGACATGACGATCAGGCCCGCTATATATGGACTCGCATTGTGGGTCAGGATATTGGTTTGGACAGAGATCTTTTTATGGCAGCATGTTACTTTCCACCAGAGTCTTTGTCTTTTGCGGAGGGTATTGGATCTCCGTATCAGGACCTCTCACCAAATATTATCAGATTCTCAGAGCGGGGGCATATTCTCCTCACTGGGGATTTTAATGCCCGAACATCTTCGCGACAGAAAGAGTTTTTTGACACCACAGATCCGCTTCGTGTTCGTGCCCTTGACGGTGATATGCTGGGAGTTACCAGGACTTCCGCGGACAGTTTGGGACCTACTACTCCATATGGTGAGTACTTACTGCAGTTTGGAGAGGCACATGAGCTAGCCATTTATAATGGCTTACCCTGCTGGCCACATTCAGACAGTTATACATGCCATCCCCACAGTGGAGGACATAGTGTCGTTGACTATCTCATGGGGTCACCATCCTCTGTACCCATCATCTATGATTTTCGTGTCTCCCCCACCACCCTTTCTGATCATTCCTTCCTCTCCTTCGATATCGGTCACTTTCCCCCCACTCACCCACCTCCATTACCCACGCTTGCCCGATCACCCCGATACACATTTGACCCCACTTACATGCCACTATACCAGCATTCCTTGGCTTCGTTTTTACATTCTTTCCCTCATGATAGTCCAATCGACATCCAGGCTGCTTTTCTCACCACCTCTCTCCACACTGCCACTTCACTAACCTTCCCTACCAAACCCCATCCCAGTAACACTCGACAGAAACCTCGCCCATTGCACCCTCCATGGTATGATACTGAGTGTCGTTCTCTTCATCAGTCAATAACCTATTCACGTAGCCATGCTCCACATTTACTTCGATCGTCCCGCCGCTCTTACTCGTCTCGTGGCGGGGGAGAACAGCATTTCGGAGGGCGTTCTCCGGTTTTGCACCGCTCCTTATGTGGCTGACCCAGAGTTGCTGCCTGCTTGGCTGGCACGCACGAGGAGAGGGAGTGCATCCTCGTCCCGTCCAATTGCCCCTCATCCCCCTCAGACAGTTTCGCCACACGCACCCCCATCTGCACCCATTCCGGTGGATCCCATCCCATCGCGTCCGCCAATTGCCACTGCGGTTCCACCACCACGTCCTGTTGCTCGCACGCCCCCAGTTTACGATTTTCTCATGGACTCTCCGCCACCCGAGAACTCTCCCCATTCCACGTCTACAGCACTTTTCCTCCACGGTGAGGGGAGACCAGTTCTGGAGGGATGCGCAAACATTGTCAAGACTCCTTCGACCACTCTACACTGTGCTCCGCATGGTTGACAGCGAGGGGTCCACACTTGGACTGATGTATGAGCTCATGGACCAGATCGGACAGTTTTTGCAGCTGCCGATCTTGCAACCAGAGAGGTAAGCAGTATAGTAATGTAATTGGTCTTTATCTTTTCAGTGGTTGCTACTTTGTTTTTTTGTCAATGGAGTTAGCTACATTTCGTTTCAGCATGGGCACGTTCGGTCACCCGGCTGCTCAGGATCCAGAGAGGAGGCAGCTCCCCATTACCTAGTGGACCATGTTCGGTAGCACCTATCCCTCCATACAGCGTCTTGCACTGCGTGTCCCTTCACAGGTATGCATCTCATCTCATCCTCCCTTGCTGTGTTTCGTTGACGTTCCACCCGTGCACATGTGCTAAACCATTTCATTGCACGTACCACAGGATTCCGCTGCCTCCGTGTGTGAGCGTAATTGGAGCACATGGGCCCTCATTCGCACGAGGAGAAGAAACAGGCTATCAGTGAGTCAGCTAGAGCGGTTGGTGTTCTGCAACACCAACGCACGTCTCGCCAAGAAGAGACTGCCGACCACTACGAGCGCATTGCACGTGATGGGCTATTCTCCCATAGCACGTTGGTTGACGTCTCACTAAAATGTAGGTTTCAATTTCTGATCAAGTTGTTTTCCTGACATGCTTAATTTTGACCTTGCAGACAAAGATATCTCATTTGGAGTGCCAGGTTGACTTGCCTACGGACAGCGTCCATCCCATGCCTGCAGATGACTTGGGCACACAGTTGATGGCAGAGAGAGAGAGAGGGAGCTTGCCGAGATGAGAGAGAGAGAGAGAGAGAGAGAGAGAGAGAGAGAGAGAGAGAGAGAGAGAGAGAGAGAGAGAGAGAGAGAGAGAGAGAGAGAGAGCTTGGGCTTGAGCACAGAGAGCCTCTATTGTATGAGGCAGATGAGCCAGTGTCAGAGGATGAGCAGGATAAGGATGAGCCCATTCGGGTTGTGTTTGCCAGATCAGAGTGGGATGAGGCAGATGATACAGGTGTAGGGCACATGCCAAAGGCAGGGGTCACAGGTGCATCACATGGCAAAGGTGGGGCACATGGCACAGGTTATACCGGGAGACAGGCAGGGCACACAGGGGGGGGGGGGCAGTGCCATACCTACCTATGTCGATATGATGGAGGAGGCTCTTGATAGAGGGCAGAGTGATTTAGATGCCGGTCCCGCAGCTGCTTGGATGCGTGCAGTACAGAGTCATGGCCGTTACTACAACAGCACACCAAAGGAGACACTAGATGACTTTGATTGCACCAATTGGGAGGCCATGCAGGGTCTACAGGGTGCCATGATGAGGCACGGGATGAGGCACGGGTTGTGATTCAGGGGATGATGCACAGGATGAGGCCCAGAGCCCAGAGCATTTGTACTCAGATGCCCAGCTAGACGACTTGATTGCCACGTTGGATTCAGAGGCCCAGCAGATGCCGAGCGTCAGGGCACCCCCATCATCTCTTGCCAGCATGCCATACACAGAGTCTCAGCCAGAGCAGCTACATGAGGTGCCTCCAGTTCCTCCAGTTCCTTAGAGGGTATATGTGCGCCGCACACCTCCTCCAGTGCCACCGATGCCATCGACGTCCACTTCTGCAGCACCAGGTCTCCATGGCAGGCCACCATCTGTGCCCAGGTTTTGTCTTGCAGCGCCCACATCCACAGTGGCTCCTCCAGTGGTAGCACCCACTTCACATCCTCCTCCTTTGGCATCACCCACTCCACTGGCTCCCCCTTTGGCAGCACCCAGGATGTACCAGTACCGGCCACCACAGCGCCCCTTTCAGTACATATCGTCGTACTTGCCTCCTGCACAGCCAGTTCCTCCACCTGCAGCAGCCCCATGGGCACACACTCCACGAGCTCACCCTCCTCGCTCAGCTACATAGGGAGTTCCCTCTTTGGCTTCCCTATCCCAGCCGGCCTCAGCTTGGGCCCAGCCTAGCCAGCCAGGTGATTTGCATGGGGGTGATGAGGCATTGACAGCTCCTCTCGTCCGCAAGAAACCAGGAAGGCCCAAGGGTGCACCGAACAAGAAAGGCAAGGCACAGAAACTGCCAGGGAGGAGAGGACGACCTCGCAGGGCTCCAGGTATAGCTAGAGGTGCAGTATTACAACCAGCTGGAGCAGGTGTTGTTGGTTTGGCTTGCTTAGGGGCTGATGCGGAGGCAGATTGGTGACGAGTCCTCCTCCTCGGATACACAACCCATGCCAGTTCCAGACAGGCACAGATATCGGCTGCGAGAGTCAGCTCGGGGCCCTGAGTTGTCTCCGGAGCATTCGCCTGAGTCAGAGCCAGAGCATTGATTGTGGCTCTGTTATTATAGTTTCAGTAGTTTGTTTCTAGCAGACGGTCGACCATTTTATTCAGACCATTTTTCACATTATATTCAGTGTTTGGCGTACTTTATTTGCTGCACATTGTGCGTGTGTCGCTCTGTACATGTGATGTTGTATTTTCAATTTTATGTCAAATTCTATGTGCGTGTGTGAATCGTATTTTCAATTAATTTCGATTGAAGAGAATGATAGCTTCACAGAAATGCACCTACAAACCGATCATTGATGCCACAGCAAACTGATAGCACATGCACTCCAAACGATCATGAGCAATGCAATTACCCCTAAACCCCAAACCCGTGACGGCATTTCATAAGAACATGTATTACATTGCATTTTAAAAAATACAGAGATTGCATTTCACATGACCAAGTTCACGTTGCACAAAAAACATACTATATATTGATTCAGCCGTTGTATCAAAATAACATTACATATCCCACCATATATGGCTGGGTCTTTTTTTTATACAACTATCTAGTTATTTGTCGCACCCTAAACTGTCGAAAATTACATAGCAACAATCCGCCACATACAGCTGGACCTTATCTATTCTAAACATTCCTACGGATCCTCCACTGACTCCTCCCCCTCGTCAGGTGCATTGTTCTGTCGCTCTCGCTCTGCCTCCTGGTTAGCCCGACGTATGGCCGCCCTTTCCCTGACCATGATGAGCTGCCGTCGTGTGAAGTTCATTCCGAACCGCTCATCCAAATCCAGCTCGACTGCGGGGGCAGGGATCTGCAGCTCTGGGTGTCTCTGTCGAGTCTGTTGCAGCATCTCTGCAATGTCTGCCTCTTGCTTCCGATGTCTTTCGTTGTGCCTTCGGATATCTTCCTCGAGCTTCCTCTTGGCTTCGCCCTCGGGCTTCGGTGGTATGCGCTCTGCCATCTCAATTGACTTTCTCCTCACATCACCCTGGTCCTCGAACAGCCTCTCACAACACCCTGGTTCTCAAACAGCCTTTCATAGCCTGTCACTGGCTCTCTCACTGGCTCTCACTGGCTCTCTCACAGCCTCTAAAAATGCCTCTCACAATGGCATTGTGAGTGCCTATTTATCCCCACAGCCTGATCGGCCATGTGCATCCCCATCATCCCTCCATGTGCCTCTGTACCTGCCCCCATGTGTTGCTCCCCCCCTATGTTGCTCTCCCATTGGCCCCATGGTCTGCTCACCCACAGTGCACATGTGCTGTTGCACCTGTCCCCTGCACCATGTACTATACCCTCTTTTTTAACACCCAAAACCCTTTTTTTTTCCATTTTTTATAACCTATTTTACTATATAAAAGGCAATAATTAAATATAAAAAATATTTTTTAAAAAAAATATTAAAAAATGGTACCGCCCTGGTACCGCGGATCCCAGGGCGGTACCACCATTATAGTACCGGCGGTACCATAATGGTGGTACCACCAGCCACTATGATATATATATATATATATATATATATATATATATAAAACCTCTCGTTTTCACATAAAGAGGCTTTGATTTTCACTCTCATCTTCTTCATTGATTGTTGAGTCTCTCCATTCTGCTAAGTCATCTCTATTTGCTTATCATTCATAGTGAAAGTGCCATGTCTTCAGCACAAATGTTTGTGTATTCACTATGGCACTTTGATTCCTTAGCGTACAATTTTCCTCCCATCCAAGCACTCCATCTGCAAGGGCTGCACAAGGCTACAAATTATCTTCACAATGGTTGAAACATAAAAAATATTGTTTCTTCAAATGCTATCCACCTAGATCTGAAATAATCTAAACAGCAATGCAATAACAAATCACCACATTCCTGGTAGTTTGATGCCAGAAATGCCATGTCACCATAACACAAGTAAAGTACAGTAGCACAACAATCCATGTATGAAATGTGTTGTCTTTGAGGTAGGCTTTCGGAAAAGGAATGGGCATCATGAATTTAGGGTGCTGCCATTTGGACTAACAAATGTTTTGACCTTCCCTTCTCATTGAAAACTGAATGTTCCACTTCAAATTTCACCTTACGCTTATATTCTAACCATGTTTCGCTTGTAATCTGTTACTTTTGTCATACATAGACCTACAGGCTTCCTATATATAGGCTACTATAGGGTGAAGACAAGTATATCACAGAAGCTAGGGCATGTTGCCATTAATTGCAAAGAGAAAACCTTTTCAGGCAGTCCTCTCCCTCATTAGAAGAAAAGAACCCAAATGTATGTGTCCTTCCATCAGATACTCGTTCTATTTATCGTGCCTATACTTAGCATACTTGGCAAGAGCAACTGGACATTAAGCTAGACTTCTATTGGGCACATTTCTTGGAGCTAGATGTATCAGGTTTCCTAGTGCAGCCACATTATCTTGACTATCACATTATTTGAGATTTACTTTGGCGCAGTCCTGTGTTTCCTCACACTAGCTAGCTATTGAGACAGGACGCTTCCAGAGTATCCGACGTGAGAATAGGATATGTCAAATATTCCTCGAGGGAGATCAAGTCTGAGGAGCAAATCATTTTCAAATTCCTCCTTACTATGAGATTTGTGGGAGATATCATTGACTTTTCAAAGACTCGCACACTTTACATTCTATCATCACCTATGGAGATCCCAGATGTGTTGCCCTTACTACAGAGACCTATCTGGCAGCATCTTCAGACTGAGCATCAAAACACACAGCCTCAATTTACAAACTTCTTCTCTACGAGGAGATCACAGGGAAATCAAGAGTTAGATGATGAGGTCATTCACAGAGATCAACATCAGTCTATAGCACAGCATCCTCCTACAGCTAGAGCTTCTAGGTGTATCATGACTGCACTCAGTCAGCAATCCCATATTAGCTAGTGCCAGCATCAGCAACAGAGACACGGAAACCACATTGGTTCCTCCTACCGTGTCGCCCTCATGAATAGAGTTGCCGTAGGTTCCACCACTGTCATGGATAGTGAACACTAAACTAAAGAGAACCAAAAATAGATCAATGCCAAAAGGTTTGCCTCCAATCATTTCGAATGTAAGGCAAAAAAAACGTAATATATCTAAATCTACAAATTCAGGTTTACAACAATACTTAAATGTACAATTCAAGCCTCCATGAGTGCCTGACTTAATATTCAGATTTCCTTGTCTGCAGAAAGGGAGCTATATTTTCTGTAACCTACATTCCTAGGCTACAACTGTTCACTTCGCTAAGCCAAAACTTGCTAATCTCTGCACCTTATCCTGGATGGTAACGTTTTTGTATAGATCATCAGAACTTCTAATTAGAGCAGAAAATTGCTAAGACTTGCTGTCCATTTTTATCATTATCAACCAACACAGCTCTCAAAAACTTACGAGGAAATGTTGCGAAAAAGATGGTCGTAAGATTTCCGCAATTTCTCATATGCAGATGCATTTTCTTCACTCAATTCGCCCTTTGCATTCAGCATTCGAGCATTCTCTTGCTCCATAAGACGCAAAGACTGTCAACAAATTACAAGTAGTCCAACAATTTAGAAACTGCAATAAACGGTTAGATCATTGAACTCGAGCTTGTGGTGAAGATCAAATCAGTACATCAAATTTTACAAAGATAGCAAAGAACATCGACATGTAAGTTTCAGAATGCAAATAATTCACTTACGAACTACACCAGCATCACTGAGTCAAGCGCACACCTTTAAACTCGAAATAAAAACGTTTGGGTGGTAAAGACATAAGGTTGAAATCATAGTTGCAGCGAATCGCGATTCGCCAGCTTCGCGATTCGGGAATCGCGATTCGCTGCAGCGAATCGTGGACAGAATCGCAAAAAAAAAAAAAAAAAAAAAAAAACCCGATTTTCGGCCTCCTCGCGCACAGAACCGCGCCAGTAGTGGAGGCGGCAAATTTTTTTTCTGACAGCCGTGGGCGTCCAATCTTCGCAAGTGAATACTTGGCAGGCATCTACTCGACGATACGGAGTTGGTGTGCACGGTGCCGGGTGGGTCTGAGCTTCGTGGAGAGCGAAACGACCAAATTTCGATATTTGGTAAGTGTAGGCTTGATTTTTTGCAATTGTTGACATTGAGCTGTAGGCAACCAAATCGAGCGTAGTCTGGCTCTAAACCACCTTTCTTCACGCCCACAGTGATTTTTACAGCATCAGCTTCAGCCGTCACGACACGCCTAGCGAGATTTGAACACCACATTCCAAATGCTTGTGTATTTTGGCCATTTCCACAGAATGGCTTGTTGGAAACCGAGTGAGGTGATGTCTGAGCCTAGAATGCATTTCCACATGCTTGCACAGACTCCTATGACCTCCGTTCCGCCCGTCTACGTTCGTATCACAAATTTCAATTTTCATGCCCTGATTCCATACTTTTTAGGGTTTAGACGTGGCTTCAGCGTAAAGGGACCATCCTGCACCTGAAACAGTCGGCAAACTACACAATCATACTCCCCTCGATCAGAGCTTTCATCTGATACCCATATTGCACAAAAAAATTTCAAAAAAAAAAAAAAATTTCGATTCTACACGATTCTGGGAAAATCCCGAATCGCGAATCGGGATCGCGATTCTGATCGCGATTTTGAATCGCGATTCGCGAATCGCGGTGCAACTATGGTTGAAATGTAAGTAATCTGCTGACAAACTACACCAGGCACCATACAGTCGAGCACCTACCCTCAACGGCCCAAAACAATCTTCAGGTAGCCCGTGACTTGGAGAGCATTTATTAGCACAAAAAAGGTTCTGTGCATAGCTTTTTGAAGAGAGTAGACTCATCTGAGAGTAGACTCATCTCTCTACGTAAGCCTTATTAGCTTTAAAGTTTCAACGTTGTACACAACAAACCTGGGACATGCACACTGGTACTTCTAGTCTACTTAAAGTGGACAGAGTCACAGCTGCCAAAATTCAACAATCTACCCATGTGCAAGTATCTTCTTAAAGAGAACTAGCAAAGAACATAAATACATTCAGCATCTTCAGCTGTAGAAATCAAAAATAATTGGCATGGAAAGCTCCTCCTGCATGGTGGCTGTTTCAACAAAATCAGCCCCAAATCTTGAAACAGAAATTCGACTGCCAGACTTGAGAATGAGAATGAATGATATACAACAGGAGATCTACAGTGTAGCTGATTTCAAAGTTGTAGCAACTTCATTATTTATGGTTGAAGGTGGCCAGCAAACCAACAATTCAAATAGAAAGGTCCTAAAGGAGCTGCTAGATAAAGAAAACTCAGCACAGAGTTTCAAATAGGTTAGTCACTAGTATTTTCTTATTTGCTTCGGTGAACATCTCTGCAATCACCATAGTTAAAAATTTGCTTTTTTGACAGCAAATAGAGACTTTCTTAGTTGCAAAGGAGCCTATCATGCAATTTTGGATAAGTTAGCTGCTGACTTTTCATTATTTAATTCGCCAAACATCTCTAAGCATAACAAAGTTAGGATTAACACTTGACAACAAAATAAATATTCCTTTCAGCTTCAATGGATCTTACTTCCAGCTAGCCACTACACTCTGATAGCTTAAGCGACTGAACTGCATCAGGATTCAGCTATTTCAACCTTTTCAGTGCCATGTGCCGCTATATTCCTGCCACTTTTTAAATTGTGAAAATGTAAATATGAATTGCAAAAATGGCTTGATCACCCACCCACTGGCCTGTGGTGACATCTATGTAAATTGATATAGCAAGGTCATTGGTTTGGGGTGATGTGCTGTTAATACGAATACAAGTAATGGGTCACACAAAAAATCTGCTAGAATGACCTCCTAAAATGTAGGAGTTGCCAGTCAAAGGGACAACTGTCCTAATTCATATGGGATACTTGGTCTAATAGATGAGACGCCGTGTCTGACAGTTTTCGCAACTTCTAAATTTCACGCCTACATTTTAAGGTACTTCCAAGGGGCATAAGAAGTGCATGTGCCATATGTCACCTTAAGATGTGTCAAGGTTAACGGATACTTTTGAGGAGATTTAAATGTGAGCCTTGTAAAAGTATGCTTCACTTCTTCCTAAAAAGAGGCTGGTTGGGAGGAGACTAGCCGCAAACTCTCCATCATGTCACTATGATATATTAAGAATGACCAATGAAGTGAAAAGAATTCATCTTCATTGTGTCCTATGGTTGTTGGAGTCTGATATTTGGAAGGAAAACATAAAGCTAGAAATGTGTGCACAAAGGATCAGCACCAATTTCTAGCCTCAGCCCTCATACAAGTTCAATGCCTGACAAACTAGTTTCCCAAAAGATCAGTGCCCCAACATTTAGCTTGCCAAGAGTGCCAGGCTCCAGCACCCAAGAACTGGAAAAAAAATTGGTAATTAGCAGGATCAGCCCCTAGTTTTTAGGAAGCTAGGAGTGATAGGCAGGTGGGAAAAGCCTCCATGTCGCAATTCAACAATAGATATGGTCCTCAAGAATATACATGTTGAATTTTTTCAACAAAACAGAGCTTCTTTAAGATATTTTCTCTAGTGAAGCAAGTAGTGATCACATTTGGTCTTCAAAAAGCAGTTTCATCGATGAGAATCCTCCAGGAAGTAGTTCACTAGTAGAGCTAGGGCCCAAAAGCCAAATCACAAACAGAGCAAAGCTCTAGGTCGTAATTTGCTAATAGATTGATGCTTTGTGGATCAATTAGGGTGGGATATCACAGTTTGATGGAAGTAATTGCCTTAGACTAGCTAGTGAGCAAGCTCAGAACATCTAAGTTGGTGCAAAAGTGGGTGACTTATGGATGCTATGGAAAAATTAAAGCCAGCATTGTACCTAAGAGAGTTAGCGTACTACAGTGTTAGCTGTAGAACTAGTCTCTAATGAATGGGAAGAAGAGCTTGCAGTAATAAAGTGTAAATTACATTCAATAAAGGAAATAAATTTCAAAATGTCTATAACATAAGATGGTATTTAGCTTAGCTTTAGCATATAGATCGTGAATTTGTTTATCAAATTTACATCTAGTAAAGAATTTGTAAGTATCCCCTAGTCAGATAGGACGTTGCCAACGCGCGCTACTATTGCAATTTCAGAAGCAATATTCAAAAGAGGAAAAGAATAATGTGAAGGAACATGCATAGACTGCTCGTCAACAGACTATTCCTTGTTCATAAAATGAAAAACAAGAACAAGATCTATCTAAAACATTACTCCACTCTTCAAAGGCATATTATGATAGTTTGACTAATGAATTCCACTACCCACAAACAATATTATCTTCAAGCATACATTTGAAATTAACTATTAAAGAAACTTTCTCCCAAATCATATGGATAAAGGATGGAAAATTTAGTACATCGAGATGTAATAAACCAAAAAAACTATAATTGTTGATAAGTTTCCTGAATGCTTGGGCAATGAAAATGAATCTTTGTCTTTCCAGTAAAACTTACGGTAGCACTTTGAGCTCATAAAACTATGCTTGTATACATGTAAATATCAACCACCATCTAAGGTGGGGCAAAATGAAGGTCAAAGTGGAAACCAAAATCTATAGATACACAAGGGCCGAAGAAGCTCACAGAATGCTCAGACTGCAGAAGGTCCACACTAGCGTCATAAAACGACTGCAACATCCTCCTTAAAGCTTTCTTTTGCTCCACTGAGATATTCAGCTCCCTATAAAGCTGTGGATAGCAAAGAAGTCAAAACAACACTCTAACAAAGCAAATTTTAGAGATTAGAGTCATTAAATACAGAAAGATCAATTGAAGATAAAGTTGCAGTGACTAAAGCTTAATCATGCAAATTTTGTTGACCAGTAAGAAACACCATGATATAACCACTGTACAACAAAATGAAAAAAGCAGACCCTTTAAAATTAGGGTCCACGTTACATGATTCTAGTCATACCCCTAATATGTCACCAATCTACTAAGAAATTGGATAAACTATTTACAAGAAACAAGAAGAAAAATGGACCTATAAAATAGGACTCAACAAGCAATTGCATCTTTCCCCTACAAAGATACAACACAAACTTACTTATGACGTGCCACTACATGTATGACCAGTGCATGTGTAAGTTGTTGGTAATGATGGTGTTAATATCAAAGTGGATAATGATTTGACAATTTATGAAGATTGACTTACAAGAGTATTATATGCCATCAATAATTGACTAACAATATATGGTAATCTTTCAACTCATAAGTATGTCCTAAGCATAGATTTCAAGCATAGGGAAAAAGATCATTCCATATGGAATATTGTTTCACATTAATACATATAGAATATTATGTACATCATTCTTATGTATAGAACATGTTTCGTTCCGTCAACATGTTTACAGGTACGAAACACGTCCACAAAATATTACGATGTGGTTCTATAGTCCTAGGATATAGGAATAATCATCAGAAACCGGAAAAAGGCATGCATACTACTATAAAGCTTGGAACTCAGCCAGAAAACTCACTTAAAAGAAAGTTTCTAAAGAACATATTATGATGCACACGAAGTCTCTTCCACCAAAAGGTACCAAATTTTGTGACAAAAAGAATTGATGAAAGATGATTTCGATTTGAACATCATTTGAGCTATGAAGAAACTTTCGAATTGAATTCCTCTTCACATTTGGGCTGTATATTTTAAATTCCAAAGAAAGATGAAATTTCTATGATTATGAGCTTGACTTTTCTAATTGTGAGTGAAACTAAAACAATAAGGAGATATGTATGCATAATAAATTTAGCGTAACATCTCATGATTCTCATCTTACGTGTTATGAATACACAATTCGATACCTCTCTATATGCATGCCTTGCAACTACTTTTGGGACTCGCAACTATTCTATGGTATTGCTTTATCAAGTTTGAAACCCCCTTTACTTTGGATAAGACCGATTTAATGAATACCACTGCTTTGCCCTAAAGTGGTTGAACGTCGCATTTGGGACCACCTAAAAATTTGCTGAATTGGTATATATAAGAGCTACAAATTACCATTGATGAATTAATGTCCTGAGCTTCTTGTAGTGGAGTTCGGTATTTTCTGGAAATCTTAGTTGAATATCTGCTTAAGCTATCAATACGTGTTCATGTTCATTAAGTTCTCTTAGTTGGAGAATCCTTTGTGAATTTTGTTTGTTGTCTCTATCCTTCATTTGATGCCAATATCTATGATCAAGTTCATCATATGGTATTAGAGCATTTTCTTGCCTTCTTTAGTAACTGAGTTTTTTCTCTCTAGACTTTTTTTGTTCCCTGATTGTTTTACTCTCTTTGGCCCTCAAAAAAAATTCTTCACTAGAGCTTTTTCATTGGCAATCAAAATGGAGTTATGTGAATCGCATTGGTTTCCTAGAAGTTAAGCACTCTTAACATAGGGAAATAATTTATTGGCCATTTTCTGGAAACCCTGATTTTCCAAATTTGAAAAAAGTCATTTTTTTTCTTATTTTCTACCGACAAATGTTTAAAATTGTTATGGAGACACAATCCATACTTCTCCATCTATAGTTATATGAGTACCCACACCTATTTAGAGCCCTGCAACTATTTTGATGCTTATTTTATTAGGCTAGATCCCACTTTTGTTATGGACAAGACTGTTTTGATAAATAATATGAGGTTGCCATTGAAACCTTCTAGCTAATTGCCAAATCAATACAAATAATGCTCACGGATCTATCATTTCTGAGTATATTAGTTTGATGTCCTAAGCTTTTTGTAAAGGAGTTCTATGTGTCTTTAAAGATCTTGGTGAGCTATCAACAACCATTGATATTAATTAGGTTTCTTTGTTGGGAAATACTTTGTGAGTGAAACTCTTGTTGGTTTGTGTTCATTCATAGCTTGGTAATAGAGCACTTCAAATGCGGTCTCAAGATGCAGGTATGTGAGGGACAAAGCTAGGATGAGGTGGTATGGGAAGTCGTGGCTTGGTGGAGGCCTGAGCGTGCTTGATGGTGGTCTATACCTCCAATGCACAGGGGTGAATAGTAGTATCTTTGTGGATGGGTGTGAATTCAGAGCATCGTCACCTTAGAAGCTCCAAAACAATACGAAGATTTTCTTCATGCTCCTCAAAGCTGAGTATAAATATGTATGTCGTCCAAAGACAACCACAAACTTCCCTAGATATGGACGAAGGATATCATTCATCGTCTACTGAAATGTAGGCTGTAGCAAGTGCATTCATAAGCCCAAACTAAAGCTCATAATGGCCAGTTCCACAAACTATCTGTGATGTGAAATCTTTCGTTGGTTTCACAGGATTTTCCATAGGTTCATTCTGGACTACGCTACTATAGTGTTGCCCTTGACCAATGTTCTTAAAGGAGTAAATAAAATGTGTAGTCGCAAAAAAATCCACCTATGGTTTGGAATGACGAATGAATGAGAGTTTTGAAACTCTCAAGCACTGTGTTCTACAGCTCCAATTTTACATATAGTCAATCCTAATAAAGCATCCTTGGTAGAAATGGATGCTAGCGATTATGCTATAGGAGCGATCCTTTATTTGGACAATTAAAAGCAAAAAGTTGGATCCTGCTCATTGTAGGATTGATCGCCAATCTCTTGAGTACATATATGATGTCGTTGACCCAACAGGCCGTAAGGCCAAGTGGTCCAAACTTATTCAAGAGTTCGAGTTCGACATTAAGTATCGAAAAGGTACGTTGAAGTGTTGCCAATGCCTAGTCGGATCAAAGAAATTGATCAATTGTGCTTTGCTAAGATCCAACTATATCTTTCACTTCGAGATTTGTGCCGGACCGATGGGTATTTCGATCGCAAATTGGAGGATCTGACTACCCAAAAGATTGTTGACGTCCATCAATTGAAAAACCAGATGGTTTTTGAACATCTGATCCACTGGAAAGGGAAATCAGATGATGAGGACACCTGGGAGAGGGAAGATTACTTATGACTAATTTTCGCTGGTCTGCTCACTTTAGGACAAGATGGGACAACATGCGACACTCTCATTGTATGGGACAAGATGCTGGTCTGGACCAAAGATTATTTGGCTGCCATGTGTCAATGTTCTATTAGCGTGGGCTAACCCAAATCTATTGACTCGTGATAGTGCACGCAAGCCATGCGTGTCAAGGGTTACGACATGACCATGGTGGCGGAGGTGACCACCTATACTATGTATATAGAAGTGGATCTCCTTGGATGCATTCTCCTAGAGAGGGAAGAGCTCTCCCACGTGCTTAAGCCAGGACAATATCTTGCCTTAAGATGCAACTATATGAGGGACGAAGCTAGGATGTGGTTGTATGGGATGTCGTAGCTTGGTGGAGGTGTTATTTAGTTCCACATCGAGGCATGTTGGTGACTAATGACCTTGAGAGGACCCAGACACTCTAATTGAGACATATGGAGTAGTGCATGTACGTGTGACTGATACGGGCAGGAGGTATGCATGAGGTAGTGATTATTCCGTCGACAACTTTGGTCTAGGTTACCTGTTGAGCTCTTCTCCTCTTGCTATCACATGGCATGGCTTGGGGGCTAGATCCAAGAGGATTCTCCAGGAGGGATCTAGGATTGGTTGGGTGGTTTTGCTCCATAGTCTCTCGTGTTTTCCTATCCTCATCTTAGGGGTTTTCCCTAGTGGTCTTTACATTGATGAAAATGATAGGAATAAGAATTTCATGGGATCAACCGATTGCATAGATTTATTTTGTGGAATCCAATTAAGGAAATGGCGGAACTATCCGGTGGAAGAGGAAATCTCTAGTGATTGTTTAGAATAAGCTGGAACTAGAGTAATTTTGGGGATTTTTTAGCTGTGAGATATTCATGAAGTAGTGGTAAAGATTAAATTAAGGTTCACTGATTGGCTACCAAGTACCATTTAGTTATGGATTGGATCAGATGGAATAAAGTTTTAATCTTAACCTTATGTCCGAAGATGTCTGTATAAGTTAACCTAATCTTGGTTTGTACACTAAGATCTGAAGTAGGTTGACTGGTTGAAGGAACTTTGTGGGTAAAAAGTATGATGGTTGGAAGCTTGTGATGTGAAATTATTCACTTCAGAATTTCCCATATATGTTATTTACTCTTGAGAAATAGAGTTTTTTAGTAGCTGAGTTACGAGATTCTCAGTGATATATGTGAGTAACATATGCAGATTTAGGAGGAATCTGCCAGACATATGTGTTTATGTATTGGGTCATAGTGAGATTATTCTCATATGTGCACGATTAATCTTGTTTGGATCTACTATGTATTCCTAGGTTATCTGGTGCACTTAACCTAGTCGTTGAACATAGACATATGATCAAGTATTGTGTTTGGACAATTACTTGCCGAGTTAACAAATCTGTTCTGATAGATCTATAGGTTAACTTAAGAGTGATTTGGATAAGGATCTAAATGTGGTGTTATACTAGTATAATTGAATTCTTCACCTAGACATTTAAGATTTCTAAATCATGGGCAATTAACTTGAGTAGTTGATTTACTCCTGTGGAAGTTAATTGGTAAAACGATTATGATTGACGAATCATAAGAATTGTTTATGATTAACGGATCATTAATTGTTACTTAAAGATCATTTGAAGATTATAAGGGAATGTGAGAATTCTTAAGATAATGAGTAATTCTTGATCAATTGGGAGAGTCAAGGATTTAGATCTGTTGGATGAACTCTAAATTTCTTTACTCCAGTACATACTTGAGATTGTGTGGATCTCACAGGCATTTTCATTAAGTAATTGCTTACTTATGAGGAATTTGCTTACCTTACAGATTAAGTGCTTGTGTACAGAGTTCAGTCTATATCTCCAGATTTATTGGAGACAGATAAATCTATTAAGATACAAATAGTTGCTGATTTCGTGCATATGGTGCTAGAAATGGGGCTATTAACTCATTAGAGTAACTGCAATACTCTGGATTGAGTTATAATTGTCTGAGACTTGATGGATCTTCACTTGTTGCACTCGTAGTAACCCGATACTCTGCCTCTATAGATGATAACACAATAGTATGTTGCTTCTTTGAACTCCAAGAAATAGCACCAGAACCAAGACTAAAAACATAACCTGTAGTAGATCTTCGATCTTCTGCATCTCCAACCCAATCACCATCCGCATATCCCTATAACTGCAAATCATCCTGCCGCCCATATAGAATACCATATTGGGATCATTTGGACTATTGCTGGATACTAGTTCTATATTTTCTAGCGTAATCTTTAAGTAGCAGGCTTGGTCTATCAGATTGGCTTTCAATATTGATTATTTGCACTCTAGAGGATCCTTTCATGATCGTTCTATGTACAAGGATGACTTGGTTAAAGCATATGGCACAGATCTAGGCCATCTCTTCAGAGTCCTTCATAGCAGAGTTTTTCCTATATGTGTGGTCCTTTCAGATACCTTGGGATCTTCATGGTTGGAGGTTATGTATTTTTTCTATGATTTCTAGGGCAATATCCGAGGGTGGGAGTTTCATGGACACACGGTTTCATACTTCTCTATATGCATGCCTCACAACTACTTTTATACCACAAGTATTTTATGATAGTGTTTTACGAAGTTTAGAACCCCCCTTTACTTTGGATAAGACTATTTTGCCCTAAATTGAGCATCTACACAAAGGTCACATTCAAAATTGGTGTAACGGCCACAGGTTACCGATTCTCAATTTGATGAGCTTCGTGTCCTAAGTTTCTTGCACGGAATTTTTATATTTTTTGCACATCTGCTTAAGTTATCAAAAGCCATTGATATTCATGAAGTTTTATTGATTGGACAATGCTTTGTGAATGTTGTTTGTTGTCTCCATACTTCATTTGTTGCCAACATATGTGATTAGGTTCATCATATTATGTAAGCACACTAAAACTATATAGAATTATGACCATACAAGTACTTCCAAATCAACGGTGGTGTAAGTTCCATTCCAACATAATTTTATGTCCTTTCCCTTAAAAAATGCAACAACTCCCAAATTCCTACAAAATATTTTCATAGAGTAGCTTTAACAAACTATTTTATTCCCACATCTAAGAGTCACTATTTCACATGATTGATTCTCTAGCAACCTTCCTCTAATTAATTACAAGGAATGCTGAAGTTATAAAACCAATATTCAAAATACCTCTTCGTTGACATCAGGACCTCCAAGATTGAGTCCAAGAAGAGTTCTGCCTTGACGTGCAAAACTGACAAGAAGAGATAGATTTGTTTGGGTTGTTTCTCGATCACGTAGGTTGTCAACATTTGTCAAGTCCTTAATAATGTTCAAAAAGATGGAAGCGTCCTCAAAGACTCCACAATAGTATAACTCCATGAGAAACTTAAGGGTGCTACGCTTTCTCATTGCCCGCAAACTACGATCTCCATCAACATCTTCACCTGCTTTTCCAGGGAAAAATGTCTTCATAAGACCTTGAAGTAGACTCGACGAGAAATCTTTGTACCTTTGGTGAAGCAAGGAGCAGATCTGTAATGATGAAATAAACAAAAGGCATCGAAGACGTTAAATCACAAACTATTCAACGGGACTTGAAAGACTCAAGAAACATGCTATACATTTGAATTTGCTTACATTCTCACAAATGTATTCCATAATAAGAACGTTAGCAAGTCTCCGATGCCCATCAAACAAATCATTCATCTCTTACCAAATCTAACAGCTGAAAAAACCTACATGTCAATAAAGACTCGTAATCCTCACCAATGTTACTTGCCCAAGCCCAAGAGACCCAACAACAACAAAATCTAAAAAATCACTTGCAAGAAATGCCATGCACATAACAAACACAACAATCCATTATTTCATACCTGCACAGCAGCATTGATGTCTGAGCCTTTTAATTTTGCATCACAAATGGCAACTACAGCTTCGCTCACAAATTTACTTAGATTTACTGCTCGCAACTCCTCTAAAAGCCCTTCTTTTTGCTCCTCATTAATTTGCTTGAGTTTTTTTATCACTGCAGTATTGCGTCTGATGCTAGAATCCAAGCCTCTCAAAAAAGATGCATCTGGCCAAAATGTTATCAAAAATTGTCAATCAAATACACCACCCATGGAAAAAAAGCCAACTTCATTCACATAAGAGAAGCCCAGAAAGACACTTTCCAAACACAAAAATATTTACGATAATTCTTATCTCATCTACGATTGTATGGATAGGGCCACTAGAGCCTACAAAGGTAAAAATTTGTAAGGATAACGATGTCTATGTAAAGGACAATAAAATCTATATCAAAATTGCTTGATTGAACTGTGATACATGAGTAACTATTCTTAGGATGTAAGTACTACTCCTTGACGTAGGTTCACCCAAAACATTCCATGCTTTAAATATTTCTTATGAATGACAAACAGATGACCCCCCTACAATCCAGTCAATAGGTGTACAAATGTATAAATCGATTTACTTATATTTGCTATACTTGTGCAAAAGTTGTCAAATTGATTATTTTGGCCACAAAGCAATGTCATCTTGCAAGTTGTATTAGCATTTCAAGGTTTCATATAAAAAATGCTAAATACAAACTTCTTCAATCTTAAATGCGAGGAAATTCGATTAAACATACTTGTTATAGATCTTGTGCAAAAATTGTCCAACTTCATAGTTTTGGAACAAACAAACGTGATGTCATTTTGCAAGATCCGCAAAAGAAATTTGGAAACAAGAAGTTTATTGTAAATGCAAGGGATTTCCCAACATTGATCTCATGGGCTCATGAATGTCAATGTGGACCCAAATTTATGCTTCTGACAAATGTAAGACCTCAAAACTAGTTCTGGAGAAGAAGACCCAAAGTTAATAGTCCCTGTCAGCAGATAATATGTCAAATTTCTAACGCTATCCAAGCCATAATAAATTTAACCTCTTTCCTCTATTTTAAACAGAACTTGATCTGAAATTATTGCAAAAATTTTCATCCCTTCAGAGCTGAAACTCCAACTCCTCATCATTGTAGGAAGATCCAAATCTAACTAGGCCAATTGTCATGACTAAAACTGGTTGCATGATGGATACAACTGGATGACTCGTGTACCATCGAATGACACCTTAGAACTTGCACTAGAAAATAAATTGGAACAACACAAAGAAGAAACAAAAATTTTGGCAGCGATGGTGATGGGTAGCTCCACTAATATGAGGCAACCCATAGCCCAAGTAACTTTGGCTACTTATTTAAAAGACAAGTTAAGAGAGAGCAAAGCTCTTAACATCAAGGCAAGGGACCTACGTAATTCTTAAGATGACTTAAAGGATGCAAAACATTTTCTGAATGTTACTTTTGTTCTTGAGAAAAGAGAAAACAATTTTAGCCCAAGGCATGGAGAACCAAAAAACATAGCACGACGTTGCTTATCAAGTTTGATAATCAGGATAGTCAACGTACAACTCTCTGCCAAAGAGCTAAATCACGGAGTACTTGCATCTTCATGACCGATGACCTCACATTCATTCAAGTACAAGAGCATTGCAAAGCTTTTCAGCAAGCAGAAAAGACAGGACTGGGTCACATTTTGAGACGGCAGGCCTCTATTCATGGAGAGATCACCTCTTAAATCACATTGCATACATTGTCAATGCCTTCAGGCATGGGAGCACCTTTAGGTCCCAGCCACACCCTCTACGGATATGGAATTATTGTAGTGGTAACCAATGTTTCATGCACCAGTTCGAACCGGCGGTTCGAACCGGCCAAGTCAGGTTTGAATAAGCGGATTTGAACAATTTTTCATTTCCCGGACCAATTTGAAATTTTTTTTACTCGGGAACCGATTCGAACATGTTTCCAAATTCCAATTCGAATCGGCCAATTCGAACCGGACCGATTCGAACTGCGATTCCTTGTTCGAATTGCCGATTCGTGAAACATTGGTGGTAACCACTCTTCCACGTCTGCAGATAATCTACAAGACTTTATAGTGGATGGTGACAACTTTGTTTTTCATAGGTACTCATGAGAGTCGAGAGGGAAACTTATCAAATTTTCCTAGCTACATATGGGAGCTAGATTTCAAAGAGGAGGTCACATCAACAGGTGGCGGAGGCTAAGGTGGGATTGCATGCTTATTCAAAGACTTCTTACGACCATCTCTCTCAATCATACCTCAACATGTGCAACCTAAATATATTTGGCCCAAACTTTGAGGCAAACGTATTGGGCTAGAATGTAATGCTCTCATCACAACATGCTATTCTTCTCCACGGACCTCTTGATATGCCAGTGAGACTAGAGATAGAGACTATCTTGGTTTTGATTATATATATATAGAAAATCATTGGATTGGGGGCAACTTA
The DNA here is from genome assembly GCA_029204225.1 of Diphasiastrum complanatum. Classification (NCBI taxonomy): domain Eukaryota; kingdom Viridiplantae; phylum Streptophyta; class Lycopodiopsida; order Lycopodiales; family Lycopodiaceae; genus Diphasiastrum; species Diphasiastrum complanatum. The sequence goes on along the minus strand of MU833003.1, from coordinate 10,213 downwards.
TACTAGTGGAGCAAACATCCCTGGTTGGCTCTAACAACATCTAGAGAGCTTTCATAAGAAGGGTCATCATTGATCTTGGTATTCTCTGACCATGCATCTATGGGGCATAGTCGGTATTTCATTCCAAAAGGGGCCCAATCTTATAAACTCTCTATAGATCCTATGTTAAGGCAATTTGGTCAAACCCTTCAAGGGTCAAACTAGACTTCTACCAGACACTTCTTGGATGGAGGAGCAAATGGGAACCCAATCTTGCCAGAATACTTAGATTCAAAGCTATTACATAGCTTTAGCTTCGCTCTGGGGCAGCTCCGCATATCTTCCTCATCAACTATAGGTAGAAACTAGCACGTTCTAGAGGATTCCCAAAGAGGAGAGAATCTGTCAGCATTGTTCTTAAATGAGGCAAATTCTGAGAAGCATTTATTTTCCATTGTTTGGTATAATACGAAATTAGAGAGAGAAACCATTGCCTTTTCCAAGATCAACCAATCGTACTCCTCTCCTTGTTTTTTATGAGGATCAAAAATGCTAGCATTGCTGAAGTAAGAAGTGCTTCATCTACGAGGTGATTCATGCAGCTCTACCAGTCAAAGTTCCCGAATGCAAATTACCTCTTTTTTTCTCCAATCATCGACCTCAGGCTAAGGTAGAGATTAACTAAGAAGATGATGCAAATATTCCACGCAGACATTGAGACCAGAGGCACCATCGACAAACTTTAAGACCTTTTGTACTGCGAGCTATCCACCAATGTACATCAAGTCACTCACACACGGTTGGTTTTTCAGAGACCACCACCTGCACTGCATAGATTGCATTTCTTTTCCAGGCATTTTCCCACACTATTACGGATAGTTGATAGCCTAGTGTAATCATCATTATTACTCTCATTGTTGTTTCATATACTTTTGGCAAGTCTTTCAGAACGTTTTTACTAATATGCTAGACCACATTAGTTTGATATCAATTTTTCGTTTATGTTTTCAAAACAAAGATTTGTCACACTGCCATATTACACTTAAATAATCACACTTAAATATTTTTTGGGTCTTATGTAGCTTTGGATACCAAAAGTCATTAATCTCTCTCTCTCTCTCTCACTTTATTATCTTATGTCCAGCTTACTATGAGATCAGAGGCAGATACCACTGTCTCTATCGGGACACTCCCTCACGCTTGGTTCCTTCTTTGCCTATTCAGATGTGAGATGTGTTGGTTTACTTTTGCGGGAGATGTTCTCCTTAAGGGCTTCACTTATGTCGGATGATCAGGATGTTGACCACAGCTAGCCACATATTACACTTTTCTTTCAGAAAAGAGTTAGGGAGGATACTTCTGATAGTGAGATTGACATTCCAGCTCGCCAACAGAAGCTCCAACGTCTTCCTCGACCATCCATAGTTCGTCATAAGAGGCCACCATGTGCCTCACACCAGATCACACAATTTTTCTCTCTCAGTTAGTGAGTTTTATTCCTCCGCGTAGCTGATGGTTGAGCTACTACTTTTGTACCTCACCATAGCTGGAGGTTAAGCTTTGGTTTTATTTCCAGTTTATTTCTGTTTTTAGTTTTAGCGGATAGAAATAAGTCTGACATGGACAGTGCTCCTTTCTGATGTACTTTTTCTTTGTCTTATGTGCCCAAGGGCACCCTATAGACATTAATATATTCTATTCTATTCCACTCACTCACTCACTCACTCATTCTCTCTCTCTCTCTCTCTCTCTCTCTCTCTCTCTCTCTCTCTCTCTCTCTCTCTCTCTCTCTCTCTCTCTCTCTCTCTCTCTCTCTCTCTCTCTCTCTCTCTCTCTCTCTCTCTCTCTCTCTCTCTCTCTCTCTCTCTCTCTCTCTCTTGCAAGTAGCTGAGACATAGAGTACTGGTTTGACATCCACTGAGTGGGCACGCATCTCACGACTCCAGATTCATATGCTATCTCGGTTGATACACGCTAAGCCATCTGTACCACATCAGATTATTCTGGCAAAGTTTGTTGTCCCCCCCATTCAGATTGAGGCCGTGTTCCACATTGTCACTTTCATACAGAGATTGGAAGATCTCCAAGGTGTAGACACACACTATGCTGCAACAGCTTTGTCATCATCTCGGCACTTACATTTAGACGGACACGTCCTATGCCCGGCGTCTTCTTTCCACATTGAGTATTCGGATCACTGATCTATCTGCTAGCACTCATCAATATATTCGAGGCCAACTGTACGGGGCATATCATTAGAGTACTTGGCAGGGTCCACTGGGGACCAAGAGCGATTTCTATCGCACACATTTTCTATTTCTAGATCCAGCTGGATGTCCTATAGTACTTGAATACTTATTGGAGAGTATCTCACACAAATTGCGGATAGTGATGGGTCAGTTTCGAGTTTCGTCAGATAGGCTAGCCATTGAAATAGACAGATATAGTGGCACCCCGCGGGAGGCTTGTTTCTGTAGTATGTGTGACACACATGAGGTAGAGGATGAGTCTCATTTTCTCTTCAGATGCCCAACTTATATGAGATACGAGGGAGATATTACTGCTTGATCAAAGAAAACCCAGCCACACTTTCTACCTTGATATCATATGAGGACCCCAGATGTGTTGCATTGATGATTCGGGAGATGCCAGACTTGCGAATGACGAGACTGGACATGATTGTACCCCCCTGATACAACTGAGCATCAGGGAGTGCCTATCCCGACGGAGACAGAGACAAGAGATAGCCTTGAGTAGTGACTCTGATGGAGAGGCTGAGATTCCAAATGCTTCCAGACACAGATGGAAGAGACAGTGTCGACGTCCAAAGAGACAACCAGTTCATAGACCACAGTCCACAGCTCCACATCAGTTGAGACGAAACCGACAATCCACTCGGAGACAGAGGTCTACGGCACATTCAACTATAGTTTCAAAGCATACTATACACCATTTTTTCCAGGCTGATGAACACTTATTATACCAGGCTTAGTATATATAGTTTTTGAGTTTGTAGTTATTGTTATTTTCTATAGCTGATTGAGCTTTTCAGCTCCTATATGCACACTTGACATGTACCTTTTCTTAGTCCTATGTACCTTAAGGTATTTCAAGGACATCAATAAAGATCTCTCTCTCTCTCTCTCTCTCTCTCTCTCTCTCTCTCTCTCTCTCTCTCTCTCTCTCTCTCTCTCTCTCTCTCTCTCTCTCTCTCTCTCTCTCTCTCTCTCTCTCTCATCCAGTGGATACGAGACCTTGGTTTTTCTGATGACACAGTCCTAGCAGTGATGGCAGTCTATGAGAGAGTATTGGGATGTTTCTGAAATGACAGAGGTATCTCAGAGCAGATCATGAGCAGGGATGTTCCCTCTCCCCTACACTTTTTGGATGATATATTGATGAGTTGGAGAGCGTTATCGAGCAGTGTGGTGGTTCTGAGTGCAGACCTGTACATCAGACGATTCATTTATAAAGCTTACCTTGATCGAGCCTGGTATGGTCAGTTGGGTGTCAAACTCGACTTTTATCGGCTTCATTTTTTGGAGACAGATGTATCAAGGTCCCCACTGCTACCACTATACCTACGATCTGGATTATCACATGGTCTCAGATTCATATTGGGTCAGCTCCGTGTCTCTTCACACCAGCTTGAGATTGAGATTGGTCGGTTTCAGGGTACCCCACGAGAGGACAGGATCTGCCAGCTATGTTCCCTAGGTGCAGTAGAGACTGAGGAGCATCTATTTTCATTTGCCCAGCTTATTATGAGATTCGTGGGAGATACTATTGCTTGTTTAGAGATACACCAGTTACTTTGCGCTCACTTGTTACCCATGAGGATCCACGTTGTGTTGCACTTATGGTCCAAGAGATGTTTCTATTACGACCGGATCTCCAGCCTTAGCATCAGATTGCTCCTGACACAGCTTCAAATTACCTCCTTTTTCTCCGGATGACGTTCACGACCAGTCCCACACTTAGATGATGATGACGAGGATGAGGACACGACTTTCCACGGAGATTAGAGGCAACGCACCTCCCAGCATTACCCAGCAGCCAGACCTCTTCGGCCTACTACGAGGAGACGTCCTCCCTACATTCGGCATCGGCAGCAGATCTCAGTTTCACTCCCCACTGCAGCTTGTATTACATCCTTTGTCAGCAGCAGCAGCAGTAGCAGTAGTAGTATCACCTCCAGGACTTGATCTGCGGCTTGCTTCCATTATACATAGCTATTTCTTGCTTTCTACCTTTTGGTTTAGTTAACACTGGTAATTGTGTTTAGATTTATTATATATGCTTTTCTTTCAATTTTGGAGACGTTTTTCATACGCTCCCAGATGGTCCACATACTTGATATGTACTTATTTGTCTTATATGCCTTTTGGCATGGAAAAGACACTCTCTCTCTCTCTCTCTCTCTCTCTCTCTCTCTCTCTCTCTCTCTCTCTCTCTCTCTCTCTCTCTCTCTCTCTCTCTCCCCACTCCTTGAGACTTAGCAACTCCTTTAGACACTCCTTGGGAGCAACAATTGCAGAAGAGATCTAGGGACACTACTACCCCATCCCCTCTCTCGTTGCTTTTCCTTTTGTTGTTGGGTTTTGTGCTTTTGTTTTTGTTGTTATGTTTATCCTCTCACTAGCTAGTTAAATTTACGTAAATTTAGGTTAGGTTAGCTCAATCAAAACTTTCATCCTAAGCTTGACCTCAATGTTCTTAATTAATGTGGGTCAGCTTATGATTTAATCTAGTTCAGTGCAAGTTAGCTTTGTTCCAAACCTTATTTGCCTTCTCCCAATAAACTCTTGACAATATAATCAATCTAAGACAATGAATGAAGTGTTTACCAACTTGAAACTTTGTCAGCAAATTTTCTAAGCAGGTTGTGGATACATAACAACGAACAGCACACCGATTGCACTTGAAAGCTAGAGTCTGAAAAATTAAGGCTCCAAGTACAAGATTGCAATAGTAGTATTGTGCTTCTTGAATAGATGGACCAATCCAAACAAGACTTCCAAGGAGAGGCTATTGAAAAGAACCATGTGAAGCCATCCCACACAATATTAGAATATGAGAGAAGAAACTCTTGCAATGTTGTAAGTGTATTCAAAACTCAACTCAATTTATTATAATTCGAAGTTCATAAGTACAAAGAGAAAACAATGACATGAGTTCATCAACCCAAAGAACTCCACATTGTCTTCCAAAAAAGCAGAAAACTATTTGCTCTCAAAGGAAGTCTCAACTTTAGTAAGAAAGAACAAGATATCATAAGAAGGGCCTCGAATTTAATGTTCGAAGGAGTTTCCAAAAGAGAAACAATGAGAAAAGGTCAAACAATGATGACAAGAGGTCATATGGGCAACAATAAGGGGAGGAAAGGCTATTTGGGAAGAGTTGTAACATAGACAGCTTATGGGGCAGTAAGAGCTACAAATGGTTTTTTTTTTATACATTATGAGAGAAGAGGGAAGAGAGAACACACAATGCTTGTATTTTTTAAAATGAAATGATTCACAATGTTAGATGAGAAAGATGAAATCAAGTAGAGCTTTGTGACTCTTCACATCTGTTGTGTAGATCCCAGGTCCTTTTACACATAAAGACCAAATCTCATTGATTGTGCTCATAGAACTATCTATTCATTTGATACATTGAATGCATTGCAAGTAGGTATAATATATTTCAAGTACGCTAAATGAACCACCAAGTGGCATACACTATTACTAATAAACATGTAATTTAGTACATCATCATAGTAAATTGCAATAACATATGAACTATTGAAGTGGCCCTGAGTTGATAAATTCTGCAAAAGTCATGATATCAGTAGGATATGGATGTGAACATTACATTGGAAACTAGTAGGCATTCATGTCATTTCAGTACTATAGCAATTTGATTTGTTATGAAGGATTAATCTTAGAAAATTGTCAACATATATGTCCTCAGCAGCTAGATGTGAATTTCTTATTTGAAAATTAAGCTGATACAATAAAAAATTATAGAATATATGAGCACGTAAATTCTAAATGACCTATAACAATGTAATAAGAACAGGAAACTTATGGATGACAATAATCGCCCACAATTAACACATTTGTTGTGAACATAGCGTTAATCCTAGGACAACACAATGTTCAAGTTAAATTGATATCCAATAGATGCACATTAAGAAAATCTTCTCGCCTTCTTTACCTGGTCTCTCTGGTGCTAAATTGGCCTGTCGAAGAGCACGTTTTGCCTCCACCAATTTTCTCGTCTCTTCGAGTCGGGCATCAGCCTCATCCTGGGGAGAAAAGACCACCAAAACATCCAGCCACCTTGAGAAACTCAAATGCACAAGGATTTTAGGTTACGAAGGTACCAGATCTATCTAGCCTTCTCAACTTGCTTGCCATATTCACAAAATCAGACACGCTCTATTGGTAGAAAGCAGCTATACTGAATATATCATTGTTCAAATTCTTGCAGAGTCAGAAATTGATCAAAACCCTAGACCGCTTTTCTTGGTGGTTTAGGACAGCCGCATACTTAAGCCAAAAAAACAAAAACATAACTGTTGTGCTCTCCTTTTAGCTTAACAACATCAACAAGAAAAAGCCTCAACCAAACCCCATCACCTACCAGAACATGTGAGGTTAAAGTAATGAAGAAAAACGCACCTGCATCGTAGCTGCCACAAGAACACAGTGCACTTCCCTGCTCCTATTCGCTGCGACAACGGGCTTCGTTCTCCCCTTCCGCTCCCTCCCTTCAGCTTCAAGTGCATCCGCTATCGCCTCACCATTTGTTGGAGTTGTATCAAAGGAGTATGCAAGAGGAAAACTGGTCTTTCCTTTTTGCTTAGTTACTCACAAAACTGGCTCTCTCTCTCTCTCTCTCTCTCTCTCTCTCTCTCTCTCTACCCACCCAAACACACCCCCACCCCGACCCCCCTCCCCCCCCCCCCCCCCCCTTGCCACTAGCTTTGATAGGCTATCAAATCTGTACAAATAAAAAAAATTTAAACAAATTAAAATAATTAAGAAATTAAAGTGATATTGTATCACAAAGGCCTTGCCATGTCATATTGTTATATTTTAACTTTTTGTGAAGATTAAAAGAATGTAGAAATAGAGCCTAGTAAAATTTTGAATCAAAACGAAGTGGTGTTAAAAAAGACTCATGCTCGTCTCTACTTTCCAATCTAACAGCGATTAGATGGAAGTGAAAATTGTCGCAGATCTTCGAGGTCAATGAAGGTTCGAGGGCAAGTATTTATCTTAGTAATCTACAGCATAGTGATTTGTGAAAATAGTAAGAAGATGAGGACATGAACAATCGATTGTTAATTTTGATTGCAGTAGCACCAATCTGTTGCTATTCAAGTAAAGTAGCATGAGAGAATGATAAGATAAATACGATTTAATGCACTTTTCAGGTGATTCATACTAAATTTTCATATTGTCGGATATTTTGAAGTTGAAAAATATCTATGTCTTTGATAAGTTTGTTTCATGTTTTTGATTCTGGAAGATGAGGATGACCTTCATAAGTTTGTATTTTATGATAAGAAATTTGATATCAGTTTGTTGTAAGTTTTGAATAAATAGTTGAAAGCTACAACAAATTGATAAAATTTGCTGATGATTGTAATTTTGTTGTATTAGACAACATAATCCATGATTGATTATACCTTTGATTGTATATTTTTTCTTCAACATAGTTGTAGCTGATTTTGATTGAAAAAATGTAAAATGTTAGAAAATTACATCATGATTTTGTCCATTACTAATGTTTTATATCATATATAGAACTTGAGAAAAGAAATAGGCTATGTTGGGTTCATTATTACTTTATAGATGATTGATTGATGTGATATCATTGAGTAGTGACTTTGGAAACCACTTTGTAACATGAAAAGCTTAAGATTATGTCGATTTGATAGACATAGAAGTTATTACACAATAATCAATCTTTAGGGAATTGTATTTATGAGGAATGAATATTTTTTGGTGGCAAAAAGTGTTCTATTTCGTGATCTTGATTTTGTCCAAAAATTGGTGCATTTGAAGTCCATAGTACACCATGATCGTGTTGGCTACCACAGTTTTGAAACTCGGGTACAAAGAAATAGTTGACTTTATCGAGAACATATTTTTATGTTTGTCAGAAGTTTTCTGAGAGCTTGAATTTTGGAATTGTAGTATCGTGCACACGTTAATCGATCAATTCTTACAAGTCATTTCAAGTAGGCTCTTGTTTCAAAAAATTTACGCTTTACAATATTTTTGTTCAAGCTTTTAAGAGTTTTCAATAATGTTGGCCAACAGACTTCAACGTATGAAAGTGTAATAAATAATGTTGGAGGCTCGAGTTGACATATCATTCATATTTTGTTTAAGGTGTTCTTTGTAATCTGGAGAGATAAAAGAGAGATCGCTTATTTGTGAAATTACAATTCTTGGTGATACAAGCGTTCTTCTAAGTCATTGTCAATGAGTTCGTTTACTCTGCTCAATGGCTTGTTAGTAAAATAGTACATATTCATCGGACATTTCTTTTGATACAAAAGCTTTGCAAGATTTGCATATTTTATGTGCATGACTGTCAATTATTTCTTTTTCATCAAACAGTTTTATTTTTTCTAAGTAAATGATTAATTTCTCAATGAGAGTACAAACTTGAAAATCGAAAAATAATATGTCATAACAAACGCACACTATAAGTAGGATGTAAATCACAAGGCCCCATCATGATCTAACGATTTAGAGACCTTACAATAGTTATCATGGTTTCTAATTCTAGATGGTGTCAGCTAGTGCTATCTAAAGGAGAAAAATAACAATGCCCTTAAAATATTTCTACTAACATTTTAGTCGACTCTTCATCTAATCATCTATTTGAATTTCTTATGACTATTTAATTAACCTACATGACATTTTTTGAAGCGGCCTTGTATCATTCTCAAGTAGATACATATTGGAACCGTATACAACCCATAGAAAACTCATAGACTAGGAAAGAAGTGAACAATCATAGTCTTCATCCCGGTGCATGGATCGACATGGACAATCTTGTCTAGCATACAAAGTGCTCTCAAATATGTGTTAAGAGCGAGGATATTTACTGATGTATTACCAATATTTGTGGACTACAGGTCTTTTATGTTTGGTTTGATGCTCCAATTAAATTCACAAAAACCTTCAAGGATCAATGATATAATTGTGAGCATAAATTTAGCTACCAAACAAAAGGTACCTAAACTAATTGGTTTAACAACAACATTGTTTTTCCCCAACAAAGCACACGAAATGAAGTAGAAACTATGATCCATCCAAAATCGAGTGCTAGGCATGAATCACAAAAGCCCATAAAAACAATTGACATGTGTTATGGCATGCAAGAAAATTAAAACTAAGAACATCAGTAGTTTGCAAAAACATCTTAAATCCATTCGTTTGCTCATTATACTGTTTTGCATGGTAATTCCCAATCATTCATGTGCAGTCCCCAAATCATGTGGAGCTAGTCCACTTTATGAGAAAGGGCAAGCATTAAAAAAGGAAGATCTTCAACTCTCATCCAAGCACCAAGGCACTGAAAAGTGGCCTTGCAAGGATACAAGATATTCTGACACATGCATGTGGGTATTTGAACTTGGGTGGATAAAGTCACATCCCAAGCTCTTATCTAAAAAAAAATTTCAATACCTCTACAAAAAAGTACTCAATAGAACCAACTCAATAACTAAATTTTGCATATGGCCAAAAGATATAAATCACCCCCAAAATGAGTAAAGATATGTGGCACATGTTTCAAGGGGCTATGCACTTTTCAAAGGCAATAAATACTCTACAAATGTCCACTGAAAGCCATTTCTTAAATATTGACCTTGCTAGCATCTATTGCATCCTACTTCAAAAAGGCTCAAATCCCAACTACTGTGGAATTGGTATATCTCGGAGTCTCGTGCACCAACTTGGCTTGGCCTTTTCATGGCATGTTACATGAATATATATATTGTCGATAAGATGATGCTTGTACAAAGTAACTATATCATGCAACAAAATATTCAACCTTAAGCTTGCATTAATCTCATGATTGATAGAAGGAAATGTGCCCTATTGAAAGATGTTTCTTTCTTTTTTTTTTTTAGACTGTCGTGTCGTTTTTGTTTCCCATTTTTTTTTTTTGAATTTTTTTTTGAGTTATATTTTTTTTGATGGATATTTTTTTTATTTTTTTT
>MU833002.1:0-62868 GCA_029204225.1 Diphasiastrum complanatum | reverse complement strand
TCAAGTGGACAAGGCCATGCAGGATGCAAAGCACAGGTGCAGGCTGCTCCAGGGTCAATTGCAGATGGCAAAACAGATTGCACACGTCTCCAAGGTGAATTGGATGCGACCATCCCTTGAGTGTAATGCGGTATCTATAGACAAATACTTGATCATCCGGTAACTCCGACGAAAATCGCATATTTGTTCAAGAATGTTGGAAACCTACAAAGTGGCGCTTCAAGGATTCCAAGGCCGCTTTAAACAGACTCAAAGGAGCAGCTTCAACTGAGTTGGCAAAGGCCAAAGCAACCCTCAACGCTCAAGTGTTGGGAAGCTAGGCCTCAAATTCCAGTTTTGGTCATGCCACAATTCTCCCTCCGCACCAAGCAAATGCAGACCTATGAATACCGGGTTGGATTCAGACATGGACCAGGGTGGAGCCCTTGAGAGTTGAGAACAATAGCCAGTTCCACAGGCAATGCAACCAGATCTATCTTCATCAAGGACCACACCATTGTTTAGAAAGACCAATCAGCGTCGAGGACCAGATCCAGAGCTTTTTGGCGCAACATCCTCATGAGTCCTCACGTGGGTGGTTGGGTCCTCAATTTTAGACCTTTGAAATAGAAGCCGGCAAGGAATTGGATAAAACACCCACATTGGGAAGCAGCCAGCTTGGAGAGTTACTGTTTTCGAAAAAACTCTAGAATCTATCAAGAGTTATGTGGCCAGCCCTCACCAATTGCGCGTAAGATCCATATTATGTACCAATGCCGTGCATGAATAGTGGAAGGATTTGGGATTGGCCATGGACAAAATTACTATCCTTACCCAAACTGGCCAATCATCCACCAACCTTACAGTTGGGAAATATCAGTGGATTTCCACTGGGCACTACAAGCATACCAGCGGGAGTATATACACTCTCCCGATCCGTCAATGAGGCAATCGGTGCTTTTTGCGAAAGACTTGACTCTGTTGGCATCCATGGCAATGCGATGGGATGATTGCCTTCCTTCTCTGGCATTCGATCCAAATAAGCCAATGGCCTCAGAGAGCATAAATGATCAGTTGTCGGTGGCTAGACTGTATTTTAATGCGACAATGATGGGAGGCTCATGGGAATCTCGATTCACGTCCTGACAATCTCAAAGTTGTCAGGAGCCCACCGTTGTTCAGTATCATTTAATAAAGATTCGACGTGAAGCAAATAAAAGCCCACAGTAACTGCATCTCACAGGTGTCGTGGGACCGCCACCAGTTTTGGTGGGGGATACTGTTAGAGGGTTTGGAGATCCCAAGGCAACCCTAACCCTAGTTAGTAAGTGAGAGGGATTTGGCACCCTACGTTTGTAAGTCCAATCCAATGATCACATAGTTATTTGGTTAGTTACAAGTCAATAAAAGGACTTTAGGCCTTTTTGTGGGACTTTTAATGTCGCAAGGCCTAAATGTCAAGTTAGTGAATAAAGTTGGGTTTCCCGGTTTCCACTCTTTTTTAAATTTGAATAATTAGGGAGGTAGAAATGGACCAATAGGATTCAGAGGCCAGGGTCCTCCTCTCTACTATAAGAAGGGACCAACTCAAACTCCTACACATATACATTTTTTCATTTCAATAAGGCAAATTGGTTCTCTTGTGAAGTGTATTTATGAATGTCCCTGCTCTCTATCACTTTTCCTCCATCTCTCATGCATTTATTGTGTTTTGCTAATTGTTGGATCTGATTGTTATTGGTATTGCATGTTGTTATACTTTTTGTGAGAGAAAAAGGGAGAGAGAGAAAGAGTAAGCTATCTTCATTGTGGATCTAGTGTTAATGCTTAGGGTTAATAAATGTTAGAGTTAGATGTGAATCTTCCATTCATGCTGAAATCTGAACTATATTATCGCTCTCATGGAAACGAATCTATGCATGACAAGTAACTTCATCTCCTTGATGCTAGATTGATTAGACCTTGGGTTGAGGATAGGCAAGGAAAGAAATCCACTACGTGCCCTCATATGACCGGGTTGAGTTAGAAACAAGAGACTATGAATATTTGGAATGATCAGAGAATGAATGTATGGCTAGAACTGGAATGCCAATAAATGAGAGATTCAATGAGACCATCAACCCGTTGTTATCACACCATGATTATAGTAAGAATGAGATAAGATTGGAATAATTTGAAATAGAGGACGTGGAACTTGATGAAAAACACATCATAGTATTTGAGAGACCAGCTATGGAAGAACCCCAAGTATTCCTGTTAGAAGAGCCTGAGATACAAAGAGTGGAACTACAGGGATTCCTACTTGACCCACACCTAGTTGTGGACCTGGATGAGAATTTAGAAGAATTCTTCTCTGACATTTATTTGGCTATAGATCTCTCATTACAAGAACCTAGTCCATCAGCTATAGAGCCAGAACCACCCATGCATACAAGGGGGATACCATTAGACTCAAACTCATCAGATCAAAGGATAGTGACGCCTATGGGAGTTTCATCACAAGAACTTGAGTTTATCCCTATCAGAGTTCAAGAAGAAATAGATTCTGACCTACAATTGGCCTTAGCACTTTTGCTACATGACTATGAGTCGTCATTGCATGAGAAAGACAGATTGAAAAATCCAGTAGATTGTCCCCTATACAACATATCACCAAAATCAGAAATAGGTGAAACATCAACACAACTTGAAAGTGTGAGTACAACCTCTAGCAGGGATGAGTCTCTACTGAGAGAGAAAGCTGGGATAGATCCTGATACCTCAACATATGAGATAGGTACCATGAACGCATCCGATAGAAAAAGCATGAGCAAAGAAATACCTTACTCAGTAAATGAGATCTCAAGTGACAACAAAAAAACTATATCTAACTGGGAGCCTATGTCAAAAAGTTCAGTTGAACCATTTTCCAACAAAACAAGGTATGATAGTTGGGAAGCTAAAAGCAAGACCGCAAGTAGAAGTGATAGTCTCCAATTACGTATGCCTTCCACTGGGCAAGATCCTAATTCTACATCTAGCACTCGAGTAGTAAGTGCTATGTCAACACCAATAGTCATTTCAAGTGATACCAAGAAAATACCCAAAGTGAGAGGTCCTTTGCCCCAGTTCCATGGAGATATCGATGAGGATGCCCACAACCATATTCAAGAATTTGAGACATCAATGTTTGTCAGTAGAATCATGGACCCTGCACATGGAATGATCATGTTTACGACAATCCTTGCAAGGGAAGCTAGGAGATGGTACTACCAACTACCACATTAGAGGAGTTTTGAGCTCCAAAAAGACCCTTTAAGTATTCGTGCAAGATGGAGTTTATATTATTGAAATATTATAGCACTGATATTTTTTTGCTTGCCATAACTTTCTAATCGTAGCTTAGAAGTATGTTATCTAACATATCATTGGAAAGCTCTTGTCAAGCGCTTTCCAATGCACTAAACTCTGCTAAATTTGGACTTACCAGTAAAAAGTTATGCCATTTTTAGTGTGGAATCAAAATGTGGACTCAAAAAGTTACGTTACGTAGATTTCAAATTTGAGTGTTTTGATTGGTCCATGTGTAAGATTTAGAGCTCCTCTAATGGTGGCATCTATTAATATCTTGGATTAACTTTATCAGTTATTCTTGAAAGAATTTGGACTCAAGTATGATGTTGATAGTCTGGTGCTTGCTCTAACCACAATACGACATGAACTAGAAGAATCAGTATGCTTATACATTAGACAAATCAAGGAACTCATTCGCCAATTGAACATAGGGCTAGCGACTGAGGTATCATCTCAGTTAGTGCTCATCTTTTTCTTGAAGTGCCTACAACCAACTATCCAGTTAGAATTACGTCGATCAGAAGTCTCAATATTTGATGTAGTGACTAGAGCTAGAATTGTAGAAAATGCTGACTTGTGTGGGAGTCAGCATATCACATAGATGATGCAAGGCTTAAATTTTGAAGGACCCCACCCACATATAGATATGAACCATCATATATGATGTATCCACATCCTATATTTCAACCATCGAAACCACGGCCAAATTACCTAGTTGAAGGAAAAAATAGCAGGCCCATCCATCTTGTCCCAAGCCATGTCATAAATCTAGTTGAAGATTATGTTGCTGCACGAGAAGACTTGACCCACGATAAGGATAGGCATAAACCATGTTGTGCTACACCTGTGATAGAATCCTGATCAAACTACCTAGTTGAGAAAGATATTACCTAGCCACTCTACCATGTTCCAAGCCAAGTTCCCAATTTATTTGTAAATCACATTGACGTACCATAAGAACAATCCTATAGTGAAGTTAGGCCTGAAGCATACAGTCCTACACCTGTGAGTACACATGAGCCATGTTTAGATACTATTCTAAATACCTTGCATCAAGACTATCCATCTAATTTTCAAATTTATGAAAGAGAAGATACAACACAAATGTGTCCTGAGGAACTTGATCCTGAACTACATCCTTCATAGAATAGTATGAGATCATCTCCTTGAAACTGAGACAAACTAGTGGGATTTTACTTAGAAAGAGACCTGTCAAAACTCGGTTATCATTTAGAGTTGTGAATGGAAAACCAAAATCTACGGGACGTCTCAAGATAAAGTTTGAACAATTTATGGATCACACTGTCAAGGCATAAACGTCAGATAAAGAGAGATGGGTTAAATCCATGCAATTATGGGCTAGAAATCCAAAAAAGACCCTATAAGAAATGCCACGTAGATTGAAAGATTTTATAAATGTAAATTACCAAAATAAATTAATTTTCTGCCCAAATGCTTTTCATTTCTGCCCGCACTATTTGCGATGCTTAAGCATTCTATGTACATTATCCTTTATAGTTCATTAAAATAGTATAATTTTTTAACCATAGCTTTGATTAAGACAAAAATTATTGTGAAAAATTGCCTACATTGGCAAATCTAGCCATGTAGAATATTGTACATTTTGTCAATTTTGTTTGTTGGTTACTTGAATGGCCAAAGTGCCACTTCTACATGCACACCTTAAGTAGGTTACCACGAGTCAAGAGGAGTGGTTGTGTCCATTTGGTAGTGATTCCTACTTTGTAGGATCTAGACCATGATTTATGATGAGATTTGTACCTACCATGCACCTACCAAGCATGACTCTTGGATCTAGGCTAGAGTTTTCACATTAGGGCAAGAAAGTGGAGTCTACTTCCTTAACACATGCTGGATTTTCACCTAACTTTGCAAAGGAAGTGTGTTTTACTATGTATTCCCATTCTCCATAGTGAGAAGATAGAAACTTTTTGGAGCCTCAAGGAGAAACTCAAGTTTCCTTTCATTGTATGGTGATTACTCTTGATTTACAATGAAACCCAGCTTTGGCACTTTGTAAACATTGTCTACAGGCCGTACTACAGCCTTATTTCCACACGTGTGGAGTTGGATTATACTAATTGATCAATGCTTTGATTGTCTTTACTTGTTTCCTATCAAGCTGCTAAACTAGATCTTGTTTTCTGATGACTAGTTTCTGATAGATTGTCTAACAAGCATACAATCACCTTGTGGATCATTCAAAGATCCATTTATGGTCCTTAATACTGTACTTTTCACAATTATATCGTTGCCAAGTACAAGGCCATTGATCTGTGTCTGAATCTAATCCAGTTTTAGCAAGTTTTGGTGCAAAAAGTTAGTATTGGAAGGGCGAGCTGGTATCCAGGTTTTGGTGAGGGGATTTGATCCCAAACTTTTTCAGGATCAAAATCCGTACTGTTCACACGTGTGGGCATCTCTGAACCATCATTTAATAACCCATATTCATTGGATCATAGAAAATTCATCTGGTATCAGTTTGATGTAATTTTTGGTGCAAATCCTAGGATAAGCTACCAAGATCACTTGCCATTGATTAGTTTTGAATTTGTTTCATGAAAACTAATTAATCTAGGCTGATTTCAGACCTTCTTAAAGTGGAAACCAGGTCTTGAAAGTACATCAAAGTGAATGAGAGAGATAGAGTCAGTTGTTGTGCACAACACTTCGAGGGTTCTCATGCTTAGGAATCAGATTCTACAAAGCATGAAGAGGAGTGATGAGAGTGCACAAGATTATGTGCTAAGAATCAAGTCTCTCAATAGGGAGTTAGCCTCCATTGGAGAGAAGATTCAAGATAGTGAGCTTGTTCAGATTGTCCTCAATGGTCTAGGGAGTGGCTTTACAAATTTGGTCCAAAGCTTTGCAATCCAAGACACTTTGCCTACTATAGAAAAGCTACACAGTGTATTAGTAGCTGAAGAGTGTAGGATGTTGCATACCAATGCAAGAATGAATGCTATTTCTCTGCAGGATGGTGATGAGAAAGCTAATTTCTCATTCAAAAGAAAGAAGAAGACCAATGGCAAGAAGAAGCACTTCAAGAAGACCAAGGAGGAGGATGAGGCTTCAAGCTCAAAGGGCAAGATCAAAGACAAGTCCAAGTACAAATGTTTTTTCTGTGGAAAGAAGGGACATTTTGCAGCAGAATGTCTCAAGAAGAAGAAGGCACAAGAGAGCAAACAAAGCAACATTGCACATTAGGAGGAAGAGGAGGATGAAGAGTCATCCTTGATGGTTTCCAACAAACCACCATCATCCAAGAGCAACACCAATGATTCTTGTTGGATTGATAGTGGGGCTAGTTCCCACATGACATATCAAAAGGACATATTCTCCACTTTACTTTCTTACAATGATTTACATAGATCAATCTATATTGCAAGTAATCAAGAATGTAAGATAAGTGGAATAGGAACAATTCCCTTGTATGTGGGATCATCCAAAAGGATGAATCTTGATAATGTTCTTTATGTTCCTAAGTTAACCAAGAATTTGCTTAGTGTTGGCCAGTTAATGGATAATGGCCTAGATGTACAATTTAAGCATGGAGTTTGTTCTATCCTTAGAAATGACGAATGTATAGCCAAAGGCTTTAAGCAAGGTAGATTGTTTAAACTTGATGCTAATGTTGCAGTGGAGAGTGTTAACTTGGAAAAGGTGGAGTTATCAAAGGTGGAACTGTGGCACAAAAGGTTGGGCCACCCAAACTACAAAGCCATGGAATCTATGGTTGCAAAGGAGCTTGCAGTTGGACTCCCTAAGCATTTGTCAAAGTGTGGGAAGAGATGTGAAGCATGCAGCCTCTCAAAGGCTCACAAACTACCCTTTTCAAGATCTACATCAAGATCAAACTCTCCTCTTGAACTCATCCATTCAGATGTTCATAGTTTTTCACATGAGTCTAATGGTGGTGCCAAGTACAATGTAATCTTTATTGATGACTATTCTAGATTTTGTTGGATGTACCTCTTGTCTAGCAAATCAATGGTGTTTGATTCTTTTTTAAAGTTCAAGACTTTGGTAGAAAATCAACTTAGTACCAAGATTAAGGTATTAAGGAGTGAAAATGGAGTGAATATATCTCCAATAAGTTGATTGACTTTTGTAGTTCTAATGGCATAAAGAGGGAGTTGTCATGTCCATACACCCCTCAACAAAATGGAGTGAGTGAGAGAAGAAATAGATCTCTTTGTGAGTGTGCTAAGGCCTTAAGGCTAGATGCTTCTCTATCCAAACCATTTTGGGGTGAAGCAATAACTTGTGCTAAAATAGATTGCCAAACCAAGCCATTGGAGGAATCACACCATTTGAAGCTCTATTTGGAGAGAAGCCCAATCTCAAGGATCTCAAAGTTTCTGGATCCACTTGCTATGTACACCAATCCTTGGATAAGAGAAGGAAGGATGATGCAACATCCATCAAAGGCATCTTTGTGGGATATGGTGAGAATAGCAAAGGTTATAGAGTCTTCAATCCCATCACTAGCAAGATGATATGAGTAGGGATGTTATTTTTTATGAAGGACATGCTTGTGATTTGGATGATAATGCTACTAATCATCTTGATGCCAAGAATCATTCTAGAATGGAGGAGGAGCTTCCAAGTGAAGAACAACTTGAGGATCCACCTCAAGATGCAAGAACTCCAAGAACTCCAAGAAGATCTACAAGGGCAAGATCCGAGCCATTGAGGCTCACCTATGATGGTCAAGGTGATCAAAGGGAAGGATCATCATCTTTCACATCTTACACCTTTCTTACTTCAATGTTAGATGAGCCAACATGCTATGAAGATGCCTGTAAGTCTAAAAGTTGGATGGATGCTATGCAAGTAGAGTATGATGCTCTTATTGAGAATCATACTTGGGATCTTGTGGATCTTTTTCAAGGGAAGAAATCTCTTGATTGCAAGTGGGTAATTAGATTGAAGTATAATCAAGATGGATCAATAAGCAAGCATAAAGCTAGGCTTGTTGCCAAAGGTTTTTTACAAACCAAAGGCATTGATTATGATGAGACTTTTGCTCCTGTGGCTAAGCTTGTTACTATCAGGTTGATAATTAGTCTTGCTACAACCTTCAATTGGGAGCTATTCCAACTTGACTTCACAAATGCATTCCTCAATGGTTATTTGGAGGAAGAGATCTACATGAGACAACCCGAGGGCTTCATCAAGGCAAAGCATGAAGGAAAGGTGTGTTTTTTGAAGAAGAGCCTTTATGGGCTCAAGCAAGCACCTAGAGCATGGTACTCTAGGCTAAACTCTTTTCTCATTTCCATCAATTTTGTAATGAGTGCCTATGATCCATCATTGTATATAAGTTTTCATGATGGCATGATCATTATCCTTTTTTTGTATGTAGATGACATTATCTTGAGTGGTAATGATCTAGATGGAATTAGAGATGTAAAAATTGCTTTAGCAAAAGAGTCTAAGATGGTAGATCTCGGCCTGTTGAGCTTCATTCTTGGAATAGAGGTTATTAGAGGATGTGATTTTAGCCTCATTTGTCAATCTAAATATGCTACATCCATCCTAGATAGATTTGGAATGAAGAATTGTAAAGGCATTGAGACACCAAGGGAGCAACATGTAAAAGCATCTATTGGTTGTGATGAAGCATCCTTTGAGGACATCACATTATATAGAAGGCTTATTGGCTCCTTGATCTATTTAACTATAACTAGACCTAATCTTAGTTATAGTGTTGAAAAGTTAAGCCAATTCATGCAAAGTCCTCTAGTTTCACATTGGAAGATGGCCAAAAGAGTTCTTAGATACATTTCATCCACTAAGAATTTTGACATTTTGTATAGAGGAACTAATCTTGGCTTAAGAGCCTGTAGTGACTCAGATTTTGCAAGTGACAAAGTGGATAGAAGATCAATAAGTGCCTTTGCCACCTTTCTATGTTATGGAGTAGTATCATGGCTTTCCAAAAAGCAAGATACCATCTCTCTATCTTCCACAGAATCCGAATACAAGGCCTTGACATCAACATGCAAGGAGGTCTTGTGGCTCAAAAGGCCATTGGTGGAGCTTCATGTCATGGAGGAAGAGATCCATATCATTTATTGTGACAACCAATCAGCCCAATCACTTGCAACTAATCCTACATTCCATGCAAGGAGCAAACACATCGAAATTGCTCATCATTTCGTGAGGGAAAAAGTGCAAGCTGAAGAGATCAAGCTCCAACACGTGCCATCATCAAGATGCTTGGCTGATTTGTTTCCTAAACCTTTACCTAAAGATTCATTTGTCAAGCTTAGATCTTCAATTGGAGTTATTGATAAAAGCATTGTGATCTCCAAGGCTAGATTTGAGGAGGAGTGTGAAAAATTGCCTACATTGGCAAATCTAGCCATGTAGAATATTGTACATTTTGTCAATATTGTTTGTTGGTTACTTGAATGGCCAAAGTGCCACTTGTACATACACAACTAAAGTAGGTTACCACGAGTCAAGAGGAGTGGTTGTGTCCATTTGGTAGTGATTCCTACTTTGTAGGATCTAGACCATGATTTATGATGAGATTTGTACCTACCATGCACCTACCAAGCATGACTCTTGGATCTAGGCTAGGGTTTTCACATTAGGGAAAGAAAGTGGAGTCTACTTCCTTATTACATGCTGGATTTTCACCTAACTTTGCAAAGGAAGTGTGTTTTACTATGTATTCCCATTCTCCATAGTGAGAAGATAGAAACTTTTTGGAGCCTCAAGGAGAAACTCGAGTTTCCTCTCATTGTATGGTGATTACTCTTGATTTCCAATGAAACCCAGCTTTGGCACTTTGTAAACACTGTCTACAGGCCGTACTACAGCCTTATTTCCACACGTGTGGAGTTGGATTATACTAATTGATCAATGCTTTGATTGTCTCTACTTGTTTTCTATCAAGCTGCTAAACTAGATCTTGTTTTCTGATGACTAGTTTCTGATAGATTGTTTAACAAGCATACAATCACCTTGTGGATCATTCAAAGTTTCATTTATGGTCATTAGTACTGTACCTTTCACAATTATATCGTTGGAAAGCACTCAGCGAGAGCTTTCCAATAGTACCATACATAATCTATTTTTAAGTAATTACTCAAAAATTATAGCTAGTCAAAATCTAAAAAGATCCAATACCTCTTATGTGCATGAATTAAGGACTCTTTTGACCAGATATCACTTCTATGCATGAATAGAGCACACTCTCAATGAGAGGGTACTCTATGGGTACACAGAATTGATATTTGACTTTTTTAGAAACTTTCACTAGCTATAACTTTTTAATGGTACTATTTAAAAACTCTCGTCGATCGCTCTGCAATATTATAGTTTTCGTCTCAATCGGAACTACAGTTAAAAAGTTATACTATTTCTAATGATAAATTGCATGTTGTAGTATGAATAACACGCCATGCTTGTGTGTTGCATGCTGAATTATAGCATTATTAAGAAAACTTTTTGTTTTAATTTTAATGAGCTATGTTACGTAGATTTTAAACTTGAGTGTTTTGATTGTTCCATGTGTAACAAAATGTGAAAAAAGATATAAAAATAATCATTGTGTTGGATGTACTTTTACTCTTCTATGGTGGCTAGGTCTAAGAAGGGTTCGTGCATAGTATAGTGGTAGACCGGTCATCCACCTTCTAAGTTCTACACAAGCTTTGAACTATAAATAACGTAAACAAAGGAAAAGAACACCAAGGCTTTCCCAATCGAACAAATCTCCACAGGAACTCGAGAGAGTTAGTGGAACAGCTATGGTGGCCGTTGAACCTGTGACAATCAAGAAAGAAGTCAAACATCCATTGAAGATGCGGAAATTACCCACAATCAAGGATTTGAAACTGCCAAAATACACGGGAGCAGTTGCTATGCCGAAATACATGGAAGCAGTTGCTATGCGGAATACTAACTGGGTGGAAAATTGGATACAAAAGCGGGAAAAGGCTTTTCAGATGTGTGGCATTGAGGATGATGATTAATAGATTGTGGAGGCCACATATTGATTACAAGAGACAACATAATGTTGGTGGCACGAAGGACAATCGAGAAGGTTCAAGCATATGTTTAAAGAGAATTGGGTACCGTTGGATGAGAAAAAATAGGCGATGCAAGCATGGTCAAGTCTCAAAGAAGGCAATGCGTCTGTACAAGAATATGCGGACAAATATAGGGAGGCACTGATGTGGATACCTGAGGAAGTACCAAAGTTTTTACAGGTGTTTCAATTTGTGGAGGGCTTGAATGAAAGCCTTCAGCCTTTTGTAAGGAAGGACTAGGCTGCAAGCCTCCACAAGGCTTTGCAGATGGCCCTATATTATGAAGATGGAAAAAAGGCCAAGGAGTGTGCGACAAGTACTTCAGGAGAGTTTCAACCTTGGGGGATAATAAAGTTTAAAAAATGGAAGGGTCAATCCTCGCAAGAGCAAATTCAGAGTGCAAAAAAGAGTAAAGGTGCAGGCGCCTCAAAAGGCAAAGGGCGGTATGGGACGTCCAATGCCCAAGGGGGCAAGCGCTTTTCTATGCTATCACCACAGAATTTGGAGCTAGCAAAGAAAGAGAACCTTTGCTTTGGCTGACTAGGGTTGGCTGTCTAGGGCGACATAGGTGGATGAAGTGTCCACAATCCCTCATGGACCACCTACAGTTTGCAAGTTGAGGAGGCAGATCCTTTGAAAACTGAGGAATTAAAGTCGGAAGAACCTCAAGGTATTCCACGGTTGATGAACCTGTCTATGATTTGGAAGGTGGAGTCGGTTCCTTTACCACAGTGGTTGAGAGCAGCGCAACACGAATATCAGTTTCCTTGCACTTCTTTGATTGTTATGCATGGACAACTGTGTGGTAGAGATGTTTTGATTCTATTTGACACTGGGTCCTCACATAACGTCATTAACTGCACTTTGATTAAATGGTTAAGAATGAATGCACAATCATCTTTGTACTAGTACACAGTCGAAATGGCTGATGGAAAGGGCGTAGAAGTGTGAGATGCTAGGGTTGTGGGTATGCCTCTAGCCATTAAGAGCTATACTAACGAGTTAGATTTTGAGATTACCCGTTTGTCTCACTTTGATGTGGTTCTTGGAATTTGTTGGCATGTGGCCTTAAAACCCTACATCGCTTGGGATACTCGTGTGTATGAGTTCCAGCATGATGATAGGATTCATTACCTTCATGGAGAGCCTAATATGCCTCTAGGATCTTTGATCATGGTGATGCAAGTTGCAAAAGGTTCAGTGTAAGTGCATGTATGTTTGTTTCTTGTATGATATATTAACAAACTAGCCTTACTAAGAACCTAAATCGTTAGATTAGGGAGGAGTTTGTAGATGTGTTCACGAATGAACTTCCATCTATTTTACCCCCTAAGAGAATTGTGGAGCATAGAATCGGTCTATCAACATCATCCAAAGTTTTAACTTCCAGATGCAGAAGTTAGAACCATTGAACTTGTCAATGATTCTAGCCTCGTTGGATGATGATGAAGAGCTACCAAGATGAGATATGATAACAACAATATATATGGAACAAAGTTAATCTCTCGATTTATTTGAGCTATGATCTGATACAAATCTAATGGGGAGGGGGAGATAGAAGAAAGCGAATGGAGAAGACAGCATGAATATTGCAGAACAACTCTCCCATTCTAATCAGCTGCTAGATGCAAAAATAGTCTAATACAC
Organism: Diphasiastrum complanatum; assembly: GCA_029204225.1. Lineage (NCBI taxonomy): Eukaryota > Viridiplantae > Streptophyta > Lycopodiopsida > Lycopodiales > Lycopodiaceae > Diphasiastrum > Diphasiastrum complanatum. The sequence continues at coordinate 49,840 of MU833002.1, read as the reverse complement.
AGCTTATGCTAAATGTAATCACAACTTTAAGTGCTCTAATTGCCCAACAGAATCTTAAAAATTAATTCATATTTTCAAAAATGAAGGTACAGTCCACTAAGGAGATTAGAAATAGTTTGTGTGTGGAATTACTGAAAATCAGATTCAATGTGAAGTATGGTTCTAAAACAAATGGAAGAGCAGTATGATATCGCGAGTTCCTCAGGTGTCAAAGACAGCCATCGTCTGATCATAAACTGAGAAGTCGTAGATGTCTGTGTTCTGATCAGAGTGACTAAACAAGTGCAATCAAGCAGCGATAGAGTGCATTCAATCACAACAAGCATTCATGTATGTTATACACATATAGAAAAACTGTTGCTGCTATATTATACTAAAGCACAAAACAAATAGCAACTACAACCAAAAATTGATGGCATAACTAGGAGGCTCAAATAATACGTCGCATGGACGGAGCAGCCACTAATCTGTGCTTGGATAATCTATTTATAGATTCCATCCGTGCATTAATTACATTGAATGTTTGTCACCTAATCAGGAAAGTCGTTGTACTTGGAAGTATATGTCTTTTGTGACAACTATACATAGTATATATACGGTCAACAAATCAGTATCGTTGACGCGGACGAGATCACTTGCCCTAAGAAAACTTTCTCCCGAATTAAATGATATCGGATTTCTATGTGCTTGGATTTGCCATGAAATTTGGGATTCAGTGATAGTGAAATATAGCTCAAGTTGTCACACAGAATGGTGGTACCATTGAACTGAGTGTGATGTAAGTCGTGAGGTAATAACCTTATCCATACAGATTTTGAAGCTTGGCATCCTGCGATGTACTCTTCCTTACTCCCACTGGGGGTGCCATTTATCTTCTTACTTTTATTGATGATTTCTCTCGAAGAACCAAAAATTGACAACGTAACTGGGAGGTCCAAATAATATGTCTCATGGATGGAGCAACCACTAATCTGTGCTTAGATGAGCTATTTATAGAATTCATCCATGTATTAATTACATTGAATGTTTGTCACCTAATCAGGAAAGTCGTTGTACTTGGAAGTATATGGCTTTTGTGACAACTATACATAGTATATATACGGTCAACATGAAGATCTATTTTGATCAGAACGAATGTAGAGCACATGACAGATGCTCTAACAAAGTCATTGTAACTGCACCCAAAAGGGGCGATTTGTTACAGATCACAGTTTCAGAGAGAGTGAAAAATGCATTGACTACCACCTCTCATGATAGTGAATCAGAACTGTGGCATAAAAGAATGGGGCATATCAACATGAAAATGCTCTATCGAATGACAAAGGAAGGTTTGGCGACGGGGGTAAATGTTACGCAACCACATCTTGATTTTTGCCAGATTTGTGCTATGGGAAAACATAGTCGAGAATCTTTCTCAGGGCTGGTGACCAGAGCAAAGGCGCCACTTGAGCTGGTTCGCTCAGATCTATGTGGACCAATGGCGGTTGACTCAATATCAGGATCAAGATATTTGTTAACATTTGTTGATGATTACAGTCATATGATTGTGATTTATTTTCTGAAATTAAAATCAGAAGTCTTTGCAAAGTTCAAGTGCTTTCAAGCTTACGCAGAAAGGCAACTAGAGAGAAAATTGAAGGCACTATGATCTGACAATGGAGGTGAATACACTAATACGTACTAATCAAGTTGGGGGATTTGTGAATGCCTCCTTAGTTTCACTTGTGTCTGTTCTGGCAAAATATGGGTACTGATAGAAATCAGCTCTAGATTCTTGATCAGATCCCCAGAACTATCCTTCATCAAATTTGACATCTCTATTGACAAGAATTTTCTTGGTTAGTGGATCGTACAGCTTGTATCCAGCTGCCTCAGATGGGTAGCCAATAAAAATGACTTTGGAAAACTTTTCATCCAATTTCTTTCTCCTTTGATCTGGTGTATGCATATAGGCATCACATCCAAAAATCTTGACATGTGAGAGGTCCGCCGACCTTTTGCCGAACCAAACTTCGTATGGGGTCTTTCCCTTGACAGTCGTTGTCAATATTCCATTCTGCAGGTAAGTTGCAGCTGCAACTACGCTTCCCAGAATTCCTTAGGTATTCATGACTGAATCAACATGCACTGGGCTGCATCCATTAGCGTCCTGTTTTTCCTTTCTGCCACATTGTTATGTTGTGGGGTATAAGAACTAGTGTACTGCCTGGAAATGCCTTTCTTTTTGCATTGCTCTTTGAAATCATTACTATATTAAAAATGGGACAAAAATGACGGCCAAAAACCATCATCTAAGTCGATTTTAAAGACGGTTTTGAGGGTCGTCATTTAATCCATGTCGTTAAAACCAATGGTTGAAACGACAGCCAAAGACCATCATTTATGTTATCTTAAATGATGCCCAACAAAAAGTCGTCATTTATTTATTTTTAATCTCAAAAAATGACGACAAAAAATTCTCATATAAACCATCTAAAATGATGGTAAAAAATCGTCATTTAAATCAACTTAAATGACAGCCATTAAAAATTGTCTTTTTTATTTTGCCAAAATGGAAATTAAATGACGGCCAAAAACTGTCATTTAAATCAACCTAAACGATGGCCATTAAAAGCCGTCCTTTTTATTTTGTCAAAACGAAAGATAAATGACGGCTAAATACCGTCATTTAGATCAATTTAAATGACGGTCATTAAAAATCGTCCTTTTTATTTTGCCCAAACGGAAGGTAAATGACGGCCAAAAACCGTGATTTAAGTGGACTTTAATGCTGGTCATTAAAAATTGTCTTTTTTATTTTGCCAAAATGGAGAATATATGACGGCCCAAAACCGTCACTTAAATCAGTTTAAATGACGGCCATTATAAACCGTCCTTTTTATTTTGCAAAAACGAAGAAGAATAAATGACAGCCAAAAACCGTCATTTAAATCAACTTAAATGACGGCCATTAGAAACCGTCCTTTTTTATTTTGCCAAAATGAATATAAATGACGGCCAAAAACCGTCATTTAAATCAATTTAATTGACGGCCATTAAAAATCGTCCTTTTTATTTTTCCCAAACGAAAGGAAATGACGGCCAAAAACCGTCATTTAAGTGGACTTTAATGACGGTCCTTAAAAATCGTCTTTTTTATTTTGCCAAAATGGAGAATAAATGACGACCCAAAACAGTCATTTAAATCAATATAAATGACGGCCATTATAAACCGTCCTTTTTATTTTGCCAAAACGAAGAAGAATAAATGACGGCCAAAAATGTCATTTAAATCAACTTAAATGACGACCATTAAAAACCGTCCTTTCTATTTTGCCAAAACGAAGAATAAATGACAGCCAAAAACTCATTTAAGTCAACTCAAATGACGGTCAATAAAAATCATCTTTTCTATGTAATGGAAGATAAATGACGGTAAAACACCGTCATTTATTCGACTTAAATGACGGCCAATAATAATTGTCTTTTGTATTTTGCCAAAATGAGAATAAATGATGACAAAAAATAGTCATATAAATCAACTTAAATGATGGTCATAAAAAATAAACGAAGGCCATGAAATTGGTTTTTCTTAATTTTCCAAATGTGAAATAAATAATGAGCAAAAACTGTGATTTAAGTCAACTTAAATGACAACCATTGTCATTTTTTTTGTGATTAATATCTTATGCTTTGGTGTGAACCAAAAGTAGAGTGATCAATTGTAACACACACATCATAGCTAGACTAATTTAGTACAAATCATTGAAACTCATCAAATATAAAAAGAAATTACATAAATAATGTTCTTATAAGACCCTTGTGATTTTACAATGAGAGTTGTTGGCCATGCAAGTCGTAATCCAACAACAAACTAATACAGACTTGATGGATGCATTCATGCCCAATTCTAATATCGTTTGGTCAATTTCAACCTTCGTCTGGTGGATAACCACTTTTAGGACAATGGAAATGATTTGCTTTGACAATTTATCGTCAAATAGTCCATTTTCTCCAAACGGTGTCAGTTTCTAGTGTTGTTGATTCCAGCTAGTGGGTGACTTTGAGGGAAACCCGTGGGAACAGATAGGACACCGAACGGGCATACTGGTAATTTGAAACCTTCGTTCGAAGTTGGGCCAAAAAAAAAGGGTTTGAGGACAATTGGCCCACCGGGTCACTAAACTAGTTGAAATTGCCCGGATCTTCAGACCATGGGTATCCCTAATTTCATGAATCTAATGCGAACCTGATAGACATTAATGCCCAATTTTGACGTCGTTTGGTCAGTATGGCCTTTCGTCCTGGGGAGAATGCTTTTAGGGCAATGGAAATGACCTAGTGTGGCAATTTTTGTTCAACGGTCCATTTTCTTCGAGTGGTGTCGGTTTCTCATACTGTTTGTTCCGACCAATAGGCGACGTCGAGGGGAACCTATAGGAATAGACAGGATGTCAAACGGGCCTACAGGTAGCCCAAAATCAATGATTTGAAATTCAACTTAGAAAAGGGCTTCGGGGACAATTGGTGTCTGGTCCCGAAATTGGTCAGAATTGCCCAGATTTCTGGACGAGAGGTGGTCCAAGGTTTCTGAACCCAATATAGACTGATGGATCCATTCCTGCTCAAGTCTGACATCATTTGGTCAGCATGACCATTCGTCTCGGGGAAAACGCTTTTAAGGCAATGGAAATGACCTAGTCAATTTTTCGTTCAACAATCCATTTCTCCAGACGACGTCGGCTTCTCGTGGTGTCTATTCTAGCTAGTAGGCGACATCGAGTGGAACCTATGAGAACTGACAAGACATCGAACGGGCATACTGGTGGCCTGAAGCCTCTGTTCGAAGTTCAGCCCAAAAACGGGCTTCGGGGACAATTGTGACAAAATTTCTAGAATTCACACGTGTGGGGAATGTCCACAAGAGTGACTGACCTCAATTAAGCTTTGTGAATGGCACTATAACCTGATTCTAGATTGATCAACAAAATCTAAGAAATGACTAATCCACAATCTAACATGCTAATCAACAGAATATAATAGCAATGAATCAAAGAATGAATAAAAATACAAGATTTCCATGTATGAGCATTAGCCTCAACACGAGTTAGAGAGAGAGAGAGAGCTAGAGAGATAACAAGCAATATTTGTTTAGATCCAAAATGGCATGGGATAGCTACAAAACTTTGGTTCTTCATCATTGATTGTGTGGAGAGCTACACATATTTATGGAGATTGAGGTAGCTCGAGGTAGAACCATATCTATCCACTCTAAAATGACATCTAAAGTGACATCTAGAGTCTATGTGACATTTGTCACTTGTCATGCATGAAATTCTACCAACTTTTAACAAGTGTACTAGTTCTAACTAGAAATGTCCAAATCATCATGCATGTGTCCATTAAACTTTGTGCATGCCTTGCATGTCACTATGGATCACTTACAATTAATGCATGTGAGTTGCCACGAGTTTCTACAAGCATGATCATGCTAATTCTATGTCTACAAACTATATGCAAGTTGCATTTATCAAACTAGATAATACATAACCATGTAGCTCGAGTTCTATGTAGTCCAAACTTGGCATTTTTCATAAATGAGCTACATACTTGCATGGTACAACATTTGTAGCAAGCCAAGAAATCATTTTCAATTTTAACACTCCTCCTAAAAATGATCTATATTGATTTGAACATGGATCTTGGTATAACTCCAAGGTTGGCTCTATGCTTGTTGAAGGAACTTTTGCTCAAAGGTTTGGTGAGCATATCTTCAATGCAAGATGATGTGTCGATGTGCTCCAATTTGATTTCACCTCCAATGAGCTTCTCTCTCACGAAGTAATGTGCAACTTTGATATGCTTGCTCCTTGCATGGAATATTGGGTTGTTGGCAAGGGCTTGAGCTGAAATGTTGTCACACATGATCATAGGTATATTTTTTTCCATAATTATCTTTAGCTCCACCAGTAACCTCTTGATCCAAAGCACTTCCTTTGTTGTTGTAGTGAGTGCCTTGTACTCAGCTTCACATGATGAGAGTGATACAGTATCTTGCTTTTTGGAAAGCCAAGATATCAAGTTTCCTCCAAGATATATGACATAAGCCCTTGTAGATTTTCGATCTGCTCTACCACTTGTAAAATCCAAGTCAGAATAACCAATAATAGAAAGATCTTCACTTTTATACAATAATATCTAACCACTCTCTTGGCCTTTTTCCAATGATAAACTGAAGGATTTTGCATAGTCTGGCTCAACTTATGAACACTAAACCTTATGTCAAGTCTAGTTATTGTGAGCCAAATTAAGGAGCCTATAAGACTTCTAAAAAGTGTGATGTCCTCGAAGGATCTTTCATCACCTTTGTTACAATCCTTTACATTTTGCTCCATAGGTGTTTCTATACTCTTACAATTCAACATATTGAACTTTTTAACATTGAAAGGGCATACTTAGATTGACATACAAAAGCTTTATCTTTAAGAAAGTCAATCTCTAATCCTAGAATATAGTGAATTTTTCCAAGATCTTGCTTCTTGAATTCTTTTCCAAGTGCAATTTTGGTTTCCTCAACTAACTTGATACAGCTTCCTGTCAGAATGATATCATCAACATAAATAAGAAGGATGACAATATCTTTATCACAAAACTTGACATATAAGGAAGAATCATAGTTACTAAGATTAAATCCTAGTGACTCAAGAAAGGTGTTAAGTCGAGAATACCATGACCTTGGAGTTTGCTTTAATCCATATAAACTTTTGAAGAGCAAGCAAACTTTTCCTTCATCAGGAAGAACCCAATAGGTTGATCCATATAGATCTCTTCTTCTAGATAGCCATTTAGAAATGCATTAGAAACATCTAGTTGAAGAATTTGCCAATTGAAAAAACAAGCAAGAGAAATTATGATTCTAATTGACACCATCTTTGCAACTGGGACAAAGGTCTCCTCATAATCAAGTCCATATACTTGAGCAGATCCTTTAGCACAAAGCCTAGCCTTGTACTTGTTGATTGTGCCATCTTGATTATACTTGACTCAAAAAACCCATTTGCAACCAATGGTATGCTTGTTGGATGGAAGATCCACAAGCTCCCATGTATTATTGGTCATCAAAGCATCATATTCTTCCTTCATGGCAAGGTACCATTCCTTTGAGTTGATAGCATCATATACATCCTTCGGCTCCTCATGAGAAATAAAATAGGCACAATTAGTGGAGTTGATTTCCACTTGCTTTCCTCTATCTTCATAGGTAAGCCTTCTAGGCTCGGATCTTTCTCTTTGAAATCTCCTTGGTGAAAAAATTCGAGGCCCCATCTCTCCATGATGATCTTCAAGGGTAATGATTGGAGTATCTTTGTGAGAATCTTTGAACTCGGCCTTCTCAAGAATGTACTTTCGATCTTCATGGAATATCACATCTCTACTCTCAATTGTAGTTGAGGTAGAGGGAACACAGATCCTGGAAGATTTTTTGTTGGATGCATATCCAACCATGATCCCTTTAACAGAATTAGGATCATCTCTTTTCCTTGTTTCCAAGGGCATATTAACAAAGCAAGTACAACCAAAAACTCTAAGGTGATCTACCTTAGGTTTTTTCTGAAACAAGACTTCAAAAGGTGTTTTTCCAGCAAGAGCATTGTGAGGTAATCTATTGCACAAATAGTTTGCACAATTTATAGCTTCACCCCAATATTCAATAGGCAAAGAAGCCGCTACTCGAATTTCTTTAGCACATTCGCATAAAGATCTGTTTTTCCTCTCAGCTACTCCATTTTGAAATGGAGAATAGGCACAAGAAAATTCTCTCTTTATTCCTTCACCTTCACAATAATTATGAAACTTGTTGGAGATATATTCACCTCCTCCATCGCATCTTAAAGCTTGAGTTGGTTTTTCTTCTTAAATAAATTAGAGGCATAGTGCCCCTTTTGCCACAGAAGAACACTTCACTTTCTTCTTCTTGGTTTTTGAGTTAGAGGGATGAGATGTTTCATCCTCTTCACCATCTTGATCTCGATCTTTGGTTGGGAATTAATGGATCCATCAGGTCTCTATCAGATTCACTAACCTTGAACCACCCCCCACCTGAAAACCTGGATGATTTCGATCAATTCTGGAACCAAACACCAATTTGTTAAAATTGAAAAACAATTTATATTGATTTCTTGGCTTGCTACAAATGTTGTACCATGCAAGTATGTAGCTCATTAATGAAAAATGCCAAGTTTGGCCTACATAGAACTCGAACTACATGGTTATGTATTATCTAGTTTGATAAATGCAACTTGCATATAGTTTGTAGACATAGAATTAGCATGATTATCCTTGTAGAAACTCATGGCAACTCACATGCATTAATTATAAGTGATCCATAGTGACATGCAAGGCATGCACAAAGTTTAATGGACACATGCATGATGATTTGGACATTTCTAGTTAGAACTAGTACAATTGTAAAAAGTTGGTAGAATTTCATGCATGACAAGTGACAAATGTCACATAGACTCTAGATGTCACTTTAGATGTCATTTTGGAGTGGATAGATATGGTTCTACCTCGAGCTATCTCAATATCCATAAATATGTGTAGCTCTCCACACAATCAATGATGAAGAACCAAAGTTTTGTAACTATCTCATGCCATTTTGGATCTAAACAAATATTGCTTGTTATCTCTCTAGCTCTCTCTCTCTAACTCGTGTTGAGGCTAATGCTCATACATTGAAATCTTGTATTTTTATTCATTCTTTGATTCATTGCTATTATATTCTGTTGATTAGCATGCTAGATTGTGGATTAGCCATTTCTTCTGAACTAGATTTTGTTGATCAATCTAGAATCAGGTTATAGTGCCAATCACAAAGCTTAATTAAGGTCAGTCACTCTTGTGGACATTCCCCACACGTGTGAATTCTGAAAATTTTGTCATGGTATCAGAGCCACATTAAGCTTTGCATGCTAACAACTCTGATTGTACAAGAAACTGAGAGCTAAATCAAGCAAAAATAGCAGTTTTGCACTTTTTCTAACCTTTCTTTGAAGTGTATTTAGATCAAATCGGACTTGAACTGATTTTTTAGACCTGAATTGAGGAAGTATGGAATTCTGGAATTCCGCACGTGTGAAAATCAGAGTTTTTCAGTTCATTTGTTCTCCTTACTTATAGATCCAAAAATAGTAGTGTTATAGCTTGATGGAAAGCATTTGATCTATACTTTCCATAGAAATTGAAATCAAATCAATTTGATGTGTCTAGCGAGAGTTATAAGCTCTTAAAGAGGATAGGGATAGGTCCAAAATCCGAGTGACAGCATTTTGATTTGATTCAATTATACTTTGTTCTGAATTCATTGTTTTGAGCATCCAACACAAGAAACTATAGATCAAGACTGAGTTTGAAGTATTTGAACACCCTTTGAGCATTTTGAGTGTCAATAGTGTCTTCTTTTGAAGCATTTCACACGTGCCAAAAGTAGAATTCAAACCAGTCAAAGTGTCTCAAACCACTTTTTGTGTTTGATCTAGAAAACTTGTCTTGTGGAATATTTGAGATTCATCTCAAATATAGTTGCAAGTATTTCACATAGGAAGGTAGTTCAACCTTGAAAATACCTATAGTGAAGAGAGCAGCAACTCTAAGTCTGGGGAACAAGCTCAAACATATCTCAATCCAATAACTAAGAAGTCTTTATTATAATAAAATCTCAAGGAGGATATCTTCTAGAAGCCAGTGAAAGACTAAACACTTCTAATTACTCAATTTGGAAGTTAAGAATGGAGTCTGTTTTGATTCTCCAAGATGTTATGGATATTGTGCTTGGTGTTGAGGAGGAGCCTCAAGCACAGGTTGAAATTCCTAAATATAAGAAGAGAGCTAGAATGGCTCTACATTTCATTAAGATGAATGTATCTAATGAAATTTTGAGAGAGATAGGATCTTGCACTACAGTCAAAGAAGCTTGGGATGCACTAAAGACCATCTATGAAGCAAAGAATACTTCTAGAATACTCACTCTTAAGAATCAGATTTTCCAAAGTTTCCAAAGAAGTGAAGAGAGTGCATCGAGTTAAAGATCTACATAGAGAGCTTTCCTGTGTTGGTGTTACCATTAACCAAGTCGAGCTAGTTCAAGTCATACAGAATGGTTTGAGAGATGACTATGATAATCTTGTTCAGTCTTTTGCTATTAAGGAGGAGTTACCTAATCTAGAAACTCTCCAAGGAATTCTTATTTCTGAAGAATATAGACAAAGCTATAAACTCTCCAGGATGAACAAACTTGAACATGGTGGAAGTGACAAAGCCCTCTTTGTCAAAGACAAGTAGAAAGGAAGGAGTAAGAACCAATTCTCTCAAGCATACAACAACTTTTGTCCCGAGGATAACGCTTTTAGTGCAATGAAAATTTTTCGTCAAACAGTCCATTTCTCTGAACGGCATCAATTTATAGTGTTGTCTAGTCTGGACAGTGGGTAACGTGAAGGGAACCCTATGGGAACAAAAATGACATTGAACAAGCATATAATTAGTCTGAAACCTTTGTTTAAAGTTCATTCGGAAAAGAGTTTCAGGGACAATTGGCCGGTCGAGTCTCGAAATTGGTCCAAATCTCTTGTATTTCCAAACGGGGGTGGCCACATGTTCTTGAACCTAATACAAGCCCAAGGGATTCATTCATGCCCAATTCCGACATGGTTTGGTCAGTCATCCTGGGGAGAACACTTTTAGAGCAATGGAAATGACTGTGAAGGATTTCAAATCATTCAAGATCCAATCCATGTCCCAAATCTTTGGTTACAATAAGGAGCAAACCAACAATCCTGCCAATGTAGAAAAATCAGCATCTACACACAAAATGAGATGCAAACTCTAAGAGATATTGATCAAACATGAACCAAAACATAAAATATGTTTTCTGTCCGTACAATTACAGTACCCTACTGTATTTCACACGTGTGGAACCGAAAATAGCAATAAATGATCATTCTACACACAAGATTGCAAGATAACACCAAGATAGTGCACCAATGAGTAGTAGAACCCAAAGAGAACCATGTATAGTGATGAAATGAGAGAGATAAGAGAGAAGATGTGTCTCTCCACGAGTTACATCCTTTTATAGAGTTTCCAAAACCTATTTGGCCACTTGGCTTTCCCTCCAAAATGTAAACCCTACTATTTTTTGGTCTAGATTCAATGTACCCAAAGTTCAAATTTGAATCTATCTCAAACTCGACTACCAACTTTCCCACACTTTCCAAAAGTGTTTATTGAATGTATCTTAAACTAATATAACTTCAAAAATTTTATCTCTAAGTCTAAAATGAGTTTTGGCCTCTTATTGGCAATTTACCAAAATGTGACTAAACTAGACTAAACTAGTTGAAATCTCTCACACTCCCTCTTCAACTAGTTTTGGCATAGTTTTAACAATAGAGCTTTGATCCAACTTTAGAATGATCTCCATCCTAAGTATAGATCTTCTTTCTAAGGCTCTAAAGTATCTTTCATAATTGATATAGAGAATAGTGTCCAAATTGGATGCTTCACTATTTCTTACATCAATTTTGCACATCAAGATATAACTAGAACATGAAGAACCAAATATAATGTGAATGAAATGATTCCTCCATGTTTCAAACTTTGTACTCTCTGGAAAATTACAGCAAACAAACAATAAATGTGAGTGATGACCATTTGCTTGCTTGTGTCCTCCAACTCTTGATATGTCTCCACCATAAAACTCCATGAATGAGCCTCCATCTCCATCTTGCCACAAGAAACCATCAAATCTTGGAAATCCATGAGTAGGTGAGTACATTAATAATGCAAATCCAGCACCACATGACTCCATAAACCAAGTAGGTTGCACTAGTCCATCTTCAAGATCTACTTGACACAAGAAAATGACCATGAATTCACCAAAAATTGACAATCTCCAAGTATTGGCACCAAGTAGCTCAACACTTGAGAAATTCGCAATGGATGAGTGACATAATGAACCCTCATTAGCTTCATTTCCATCAGCAAAACCAGCCAAGAATGCTAGTACAACTCCAACAATAAGATATTGCAAGACAATGTAGCTAGTTTGTCCATATCTTGACAATTTGCACACATCCACATGAAATAGCTCAAACATGAGATAGAACAAGTAAAGTAAACTTGAACAACACTTCCTTGCTGCTCCTTTGACCTTACTTGAGTCTTCAATAAGCTGCAAAAACATATCCATAACATCTTTGCCAATTACCTCTCCTTTGATGCTCTTGACTAGCTCCAAATTGCCACCTTTCCTTTTGTGTTGTTGAAGCCCTTTGAGACCAACCTCTTGATCTTCCTCTTGATCATCAAAGTCATTGAGCAGACTTTGTTTTCCAGATCCATTACTTGCTTTTTCAGTATGAAAACCATGAGAACCAATATCCACTTGCATAGCATCATCTACACAAGAAAATTCTCCAAAACATGTGAGTAAAGCAAAGTGAGTCACTTCCACTTACTTACCTTTCTCTTGATCATCAAAGATATCAAAGATATGAATATCTTCAGACCTGAACCTCTAGAAATACTCCCTCTCAAACATATGATCTAGATCCAACAAGATCTCATCAATACTTGATCTTGATCTTCCACAAAGGTTAGTGAAAACAATGTCGCCAATGTCACCATCATAAATCAAAAGATAGATTCCAAACTTTCCATCCAACATGAAGTAGAGTAGGTGAAGATGAGTATCAAACCTAATAAGTCCAGCCTTCTTGAGCTCATAACAAACCTCAATAAGCTCACCAATAAGATCTCCCTTGCCTTGAAGAAATTGTCTCTCGATTTGCTCCATGTAGTCTTCTCTAACCAACCTTTTGCCATCTCGATCATGAGTGATCAATTCACAATCATAGAATCCTTTGAGTTGACGAAGAGATGTGAGATCCATGCCTTGGATCTTCCCAAGAACCAATCTCCCATTGCTCTTTCCTTCATAAGACTCCCTCTTAATGATTGCATCATAAGAAGTAGAAACCTCAAAAACATTAGAAGCCATGAAAAATATGATTAGTACCTTCAACATAAGGATAATTGAAGTACTCTCTTTTTCCAAACAAGAACTTCTACTCAATGTTTTAGGTAATGAATCATATGATAATGATTTTTCCTCACTATCATTCACAATGACATCATTCAAAGTACATCCTACTTTGAACTCTTCACATACTTCTCTTCTTCTTGACTTGTGACTATCTCCCTCACCAAGTCTCTTGATAGAACCATTTGATCTACTTTCTTTATGAAGAAATGTGGCTCCACTTGCTGCAAAAATGACTTTCTTGGACTCATCACAAAAGAATGTAGAAGAACCACCTCCTTCATGAATGCACCTAGCAACATCTTTTTCCATATGATCAAAGAAATCATTAGCAACAATCTTTTCCAAGGAAGAACCTTCACCTCCATTGATGAAGTTAGCTCTTTCCTTACCTTTTGCATGCTTGCACTTGCCATGAAGAACCATTGAAACACCATCATTATCCTCAAGACTAGCCAAGTTAGCACAAAGATGAACATTTCCAAGAAGCATATTAGATCTTGACCTAGATCTAGCATAAGCAAGCAAGAACTCCTTGTGACTAGTCATGTGTGAGCTAGCTCCACTATCAATCCACCATGAATCTTTGTCACCTTCACTTGATATTGGACTTGATGAACACATCAAAAGAGAATCACCACCACCTAGACCCTCATCATTAGTAGTAAAGTTGATTTGTTTGCTACCTTCATCTCTTTGCTTCTTCAAACATTCATTTGCAAAATGCCCTTTGATTCCACAATAAAAGCATTTCAACTTAGACCTATCTTTCTTTTTGCCAAAAGAAGAAGTCTCACCTTGATCTTGCACTTTAGACTACTTGCCTTTGCCTTTGCCCTTGAAGGGTGGTCGAAATCATCCAGATTTCTAGATGAAGGGTGGTCCAAGGTTTCTAAACCTGATATAGACCTGATGGATTTGTTCATGCCCAAATTTGGCATCGTTTGGTCAGTATGACCATCCGTCCCGAGGAGAACACTTTCAGGGCAATGGAAATGACCTAGTTTGGTAATTTTTCATTCAATGGTCCATTTCTCCGAACGGTGTCGGTTTCTTGTGTTGTCTATTCCAGCTAGTGGGTGACAATGAGCGAAACTTGTGGGAACTGACAGGACACCGAACGGGCATACTGGTAGCCTAAAACCCCCGTTTGAAGTTCGGCCCAAAAACAGGCTCCGAGGACAATTGGTGTCTGGTGTAAAAATTACAGCAAATAAGGATCCTAAAACACTTGAAATGATGAGGGAAACAATAGATTATGATTTCATAAGATTAGCACAAGTTAAACCATCAAAATCCATCAAAAATCTATGCTTGAACCTCACTAAATGGCCCAAATCCTTGAAGAAGGCTTCACACATGTGAAAGTACGGCCTCCCACAGTCTGAGTACTGTACACCAGACCTACATTCAATCCTATAATCATTAGTAATCACAAGTACTCAAACAATTATGAACATAGAGAGCAATTGCACCATTATGAGAGAAAAAACATGAAATTGCTTGATTGATTTTGGTGAGATATCATCACCTATATATACATGATCCATCACGGTTTTGGGCAGGTATGAGTAGCCCTAAACCTATCCCTAATGCTAATTTTGGTGGATCTTTCATCCCTACCAAGTTAGGGTTGGAATCTTGGAGATCCCTCAACAATGCAAAAATTACCAAAAATAGCTCCTATTTTTTCTCCCTTGTATCTAAGCATAATTTGGACTCATTCCAAAGGTTCTAACACTTAGGTCTACTTGAGAACATCCTTATGAATGGAATCCTATGCTATTTGGCATGTTTGACAAGCCACATCATGACCATCTAACTATTTACAAGTCATATGACCAAAACTAGTCAAGCTAGAATTGTGAATTTTTAACACTCCTCCTCACTATCTAGCTTGGTTCAATCATTGCTTTACTAATCACTCCAAGTGATGATCTGAACTTCATAAAAGGTGTCTTTTGAAGTGGTTTAGTAAGTAGATCAGCTACACATTCATTGCTTGGAACATGCTCCAAAGCAATCTCCTTGGCTTGCACCATTTCTCTCACAAAGTGATGGCATATCTCAATGTGCTTAGATCTTGCATGGAAGATTGGGTTAGATGCAAGGTGTTGGGCTGATATATTGTCATTGTAGATTATTGGTGCCTCCTCTGAATCCATGATCTTTAGTTCCACCAATAATCTCTTGATCCAAAGTACCTCCTTTGTAGTGGTTGTCAAAGCTTTGTACTCGGCCTCGGTTGAAGATAGAGATATAGTTTCTTGCTTTTTTGAAAGCCATGAAACCACACCTTCTCCTATGAAAGTTGAATAGGCACTTGTTGATTTCCTATCCCTCTTGTCCCCTGCAAAATCTGAATCACTAAATGCATGAAGGTTAATCACATCTCCTCTATATAGAATCCCAAAATCCAATGTACCCGAGATGTATCTTAGAATCCTCTTAGCCTTTTTCCAATGGATATTCAATGGCTTTTGCATGGATTGGCTCAACCTACATACACTAAAGCTAAGATCTGGTCTAGTTATAGTGATCCACATTAAGGAACCTATAAGTTGCCTAAACAAAGTGATGTCCATGAAGGATCTTTCATCATCTTCATTTGGCACTTTTACATCTTGCTCCATTGGTGTGTCAACACTTTTGCATACTTCCATCTTAAACTTCTTCAAAAGACTTTGAGCATAGTTTACTTGACTTATAAAGATAAAATCAGACCCTCTAAGTACTTCTATGCCTAAGATGAAGTGAAGACACCCTAGATCTACCATCTTGAACTCTAAGGATAGATCTATCTTGATTTTTTCAATACCATCAACACTATTTTCACTAATGATGATGTCATCTACATAAATGAGTAAAAGTACAATACCAACATCATCAAACTTAATGTAAAGAGTGGGATCATATTCACTTTGAACAAAAGAAAGTGAAATAAGATAGCAATGTAGTCTTGAATTCCAAGATCTCGAGGCTTGCTTCAAGCCATAGATGCTTCTTTGGAGATGGCATACTTTGTTCTCCATTCCATGCTTGATGAACCCTTGTGGCTGCTCCATATAGATATCCTCTTCCAAAAAACCATTCAAGAAAGCATTAGAGACATCCATTTGACATAGAATCCATCCAAAATGTGATGCAAGTGCAATGATTAGTCTTATTGTGACCATCTTGGCCACGGGTGCAAAAGTTTCCTCATAGTCTATCCCTCTCTCTTGAGCATAACCTTTTGCAACTAATCTTGCTTTATGTTTGTTAACACTCCCATTTGCATTCAACTTAAGCTTGAAGACCCACTTGCATCCTATTACATTCCTTTGAGGTCTCTCAACAAGCAACCAAGTTTCATTCTCAATCAAGGCATCATACTCATCCAACATAGCTTTATACCATTCTTTGGAGTTCAATGCATCTTCAACATTAGACGGTTCTTCAAAACTAGATAAAGCATAAGAAGTGGATGATATACCCTCAACTTTCTGTCCTTTGCCTTGATATGTGAGCCTTGATGGCACCACTTTTGCCCTTGAAGATCTCCTTGTGTGATAGGTGGGTTTGGTGCTTGCTCCTCCATGAGCTCCTCCTCAAAACCAAGATCTTGCTCCTCGGCCATCTTCTTCTTGATTGTTGGAGCACTTGAGCCTTCTTCAAGCATATGCATATGATGTTCATCAAAGATGACATCCCTTGAAACAACAAATTTGTTCAAGGATGGGAGATAGACTTTGTAGCCCTTGCTTGAGCTTGCATATCCAAGCATGATCCCTCTTGTGGAAGATGGATCCTCCTTGGTTCTTGTTTCCAATGGCACATGCACATAACATATACACCCAAAAACTTTCAAGTGATTAAGATTGGGTTTCTTTCCATACAACATCTCATATGGAGTTTTTCCTTCAATTGCAAGACACCCTATTCATCAAGTAGTTTGCACATACAAGAGACTCACCCCAAAAGGATTTGGGCAAACAAGCGTCTAATCTTAAAGCCTTAGAACATTCACATAATGTTATATTCCTTCTTTCAGCAACTCCATTTTGTTGAGGAGTGTAAGGACAAGAAGTCTCTTTCTTGATCCCTTCCTCCTCACAAAAGGCCTTGAACTCATTGGAGATGAATTCTCCACCATTGTCACTTCTAAGAATCTTGATGCTATGATTATGATGCTTTTCCACAAACAACTTGAAATTTACAAAAGTATCAAATACTTGAGACTTGAAGGAAAGTAAGAACACCCAACAATATCTTGAGTAGTCATCAATGAAGGTTAAAAACATGGATGAACCTCCATTAGATTTGGTGCTAGCAATGTGCACATCCGAGTGTATGAGTTCAAGAGGATGAGATGACTTTGTGATGGAGTTAGGAAACACCTTCTTATGTGCCTTGGATAAGGCACAAGCTTCACAAACCTTGTCTTCCTTCCCAATAGACCTTGGTAGGCCTAAAGCATACTCCTCCTTGATCATAGCCTCCATGGAACCCGAGTTGACATGTCCAAGTCTTTTGTGCCATAAAGTAAAGGTAGATATCTTGCTCTTCTCGGCCAACATGACAACATTAGTATCCACAAATGCATCCAGCTTATAAAGTTTGCCAAGTCTAGTGCCCTTAGCCACTATCTTACCCTTCTTCTTGATGAAACATTCATTTGAAGCAAAGTCAACATTGAAACCATTGTCTACCATTTGGCCAACACTTAGTAGATTCTTTGTTATTGTAGGAATGTACAAAACACCTTCTATGTTGATCTTTTTGGAAGATCCTAAGCAAAGGGGAATGCTACCAACTCCTTCAATCTTACAAGCTTCATCATTTGCTGTATAGATAGACTTTATAGGTCCATCATAAGATAAGAGAGAAGAGAAAAACTCCCTTTTACTAGTCATGTGTGAACTAGCACCCGAGTCAATCCACCAAGGATCTTCTCCTTTGAAGCTTGTTGAAGAAAATATGGACATCATGAGAGAGTACTCATGTGAACTCTCCTCCTCCTCCTCTTTGCTCATGTTGGCTTGGCTTTGATCTTGCTTCCTCTTGAAGCATTCTGAGGCATAATGCCTCATCTTGCTACAATAGTAGCACTTCACCTTTGATTTGTCCTTCTTGACTTTGGTGGTTGATGGAGATGCCTTTGGGGGTCCTTCTTGATCCTCAAGCTTTGTAGACTTCTTGAATGTTGATCCTTTGCCTTTGGACTTGCCTTTGCCTTTGGTGAAGAGAGCTTGGTCATCTCCACCTTGGATGGAAAGCCTATCCATCCTCTCTTGCATTTGGCTCCTTCTTGATTCCTCGGCCATGAGCGTGCCTTGGAGTTCTTCAAGTATGGGTAGCTTACCCATAATTGCATATCCCTGAACCAAATTGTCAAATTCAAAGCTTAGTCCATTCAATATGAGTTGAACAAGCTCTTCATCCTTGATAGGTTCACCTATAAAGGCTAGCTCTTTGTTCAATTCTTTTACTCTTAGGACAAAAGTATGTGCACTCTCTCCTTTATAGATTTGATTCTTCAAAGCTAACATTCTAGTTTGGTTCTTGGATTCATAGACCTTTTGCAAAGTCTCCCAAGCATCTTGAGCTGAAGTGCAATCTCCTACCTCTCTTAAGAGTTCATTTGCAACATTCATTTTTATGCAATGTAGTGCAACATTGCACCTCTTGATGTATTTGGCTTTTTCTTGAGGATGAATAGGTTCACCCTCCTTACCATTTACAATTTCCATCAGATCTTGCATGATCATGATAGATTCCATTCTAACTTTCCATATGGAATAGTTAGTTTTGTTGAGCCTTTCATTAGTATCCAAAAGATATGCATTTATAGATGCCATCTAGTCTCCTAATCAAGGACTTGACACAAATGAAGGTTACTTCTATTGATTTGATTGAAGGTCTACCTTATCTCACTTCTTAGGGACCTGAAAAGATCAGTAATAGACTTCCTATAAAGATCTAAGAATGATCTCTAACAAAATCAAATCATAGAATACTAGAAACAATGCACTTGCTTGATTGAAGTAGACAATACTAGTAGAATTGCCCCTCTTTCTATAAAGAACATTAAAGCTTCCAAATGATCTGATCAAGAGTGAATTTCAGCAACCTAATATACTTCCAAAATCACTTGTAAAAGATCTAAATGGAACTTAATGAGGATGCAACACAATCTACTATCCAATCACAAGCAAAAAATGATCAAAATTGATGAAAAATTGATCTAATTTGGTGCATAAGTCAAGCAATGGTTGGACTGAACCTAAATCACTTTAGGAGGTGCCTACTACACCTTAGAACAGCCTTGAAGAGTCCCCAAAACTCTGATCTTCCCTCTCCTTGAATGCTAGAAAGCCTTCTCTATGAAATCACCTCCAAAACTCGCTTAGAAATCAATGCTTGGAGCAAGCAAAACTTGCTATCTTGGTAATGTGAATTGAATTCAACTTTGCCTCTGGTTTTAGACACCTGAACACCTGCAACTGAAGTCACACAACACCAATCTCCAATGTATTTGACTCACTTTGAGTTCTAGAATCAATACTAGATGCTAAGATCCAATCTACACAAGATTTAGATCAAAAATTGTGATCAAATTGAATGCAAACCAAGGATTTAGCTCATTTCAGCCTTTAGGCTCTGATACCATGTAAAAATTACAGCAAATAAGGATCCTAAGACACTTGAAATGATGAGGGAAACAATAGATTATGATTTCATAAGATTAGCACAAGTTAAACCATCAAAATCCATCAAAAATCTATGCTTGAACCTCACTAAATGGCCCAAATCCTTGAAGAAGGCTTCACACGTGTGAAAGTACGGCCTCCCACAGTCTGAGTACTGTACACCATACCTACATTCAATCCTATAATCATTATTAATCACAAGTACTCAAACAATTATGAACATAGAGAGCAATTGCACCATTATGAGAGAAAAAACATGAAATTGCTTGATTGATTTTGGTGAGATATCATCACCTATATATACATGATCCATCACGGTTTTGGGCAGGTATGAGTAGCCCTAAACCTATCCCTAATGCTAATTTTGGTGGATCTTTCATCCCTACCAAGTTAGGGTTGGAATCTTGGAGATCCCTCAACAATGCAAAAATTACCAAAAATAGCTCCTATTTTTTCTCCCTTGTATCTAAGCATAATTTGGACTCATTCCAAAGGTTCTAACACTTAGGTCTACTTGAGAACATCCTTATGAATGGAATCCTATGCTATTTGGCATGTGTGACAAGCCACATCATGACCATCTAACTATTTACAAGTCATATGACCAAAACTAGTCAAGCTAGAATTGTGAATTTTTAACATCTGGTTATGGAATTGGTCGAAATCGTCCAGATTTTCAGATGGTGGGTTGTCCCAGGTTTATGAATCTAATAGAGACTTGATAGATCCATTTATGCCCAACTCCAACATCGTTTGGTCAATTTCTCCTTTTCTCTTGAGGATAATGCTTTTAGTGCAATGGAAATGACCTAGTTTGGCAATTTTCGTCAAACAGTCCTTTTTTTCCGAACGGCGTTGGTTTATCGTGTTGTCTAGTTTGGCCAGTGGGCAACATTGACGAGAATTTGTGGGAATAGATATGACATTGAATAAACATACAAGTAGTCCAGAACATCTGTTCGAAGTTTTCCCGGAAAAGGATTTCGGGGACAGTTGGCCGGTCGAATCTCGGAATTGGTTGAAATCTCTTGGATTTCCAGACGGGGAGTGGCCATAGGTTCTCAAACTTGATACGGACCTAATGGATCCATTCGTATCCAAATCCGACATCATTTGGTCAGTATGACCTTTCGTCCCGAGGACAACGCTTTTAGGGCAATGGAAATGACCTAGTTTGGCATTTTTTTGTCAAACGGTCCATTTCCTCTAGACAATCTCGATATCTCATACTATCTATTTTGGCCAGTGGGCGACGTCGAGGGGAACTTGTGGGAATAGACAGGACATCGAACAGGCCTATAGGTAGCCCGCAATCTCTATTCGAACTTCAATCCGGATTTGAACTTCGGGGACAATTGGTGTTTGGTTCCGAAATTGCTCGAAATCATCTAGATTTCCAGACGGGGGGTGGTTCCAGGTTTGTGAACCCGCTACAGACTTGATGGATTCATTAATGCCCAACTCGGACATCGTCTGGTCAATTCCTCCCTTTGTCCAGGAGGATAACGCCTTTAGTGCAATGGAAATGACTTGCTTTTGCAATTTTCTGTCAAACGGTGCATATTCTACAAATGGCATCAGTTTATGGTGTTGTCTAGTTTGGCCAGTGGGCAACGTCGAGGGAAATATGTGGGAACCTAACGGACATACAGGTAGTCCGAAACCTCTGTTCGAAGTTCGCCTATGAGCGGCGAGATTCTCAGTGAGTTATGCGGGTAACATATGTGGATTATGAATAAAATCTGCCAATTTATAGCTTATGTTTATTATGTAAAGGAACATAGTTGGATATGTAGATTACATACGTCCTAATCTTGTGGATCTACTATGTGTTTCCTATGTACTGAGTTTATATTGTATACTTAAACTAGTCAGTGAACATGGACATATAGACAAGTAATATTCGGAATAGCTAATTGTAGCTTAATGATAAATGGGTTTCGAGGACAATTGGCCAATCGGGTCCCTGAAATGGTCGAAATCTCTTCGATTTCCAAACAAGTGGTGGCCACAGGTTCTTGAACCTGATACGCACCTAGTCAATCCATTCATGCCCAATTCCAACATCATTGGGTCAGTATGACCTTTCGTCTCGGGGAGAACATTTTAGGGCAATGGAAATTACCTAGTCTGGCAACTTTTGTCAAACGGTCCATTTTCTCCAGACATCGAACAGGCCTACCGATAACTCAAAATCTCCATTCAAACTTCGATCCGGGAAAGGGCTTTGGGGACAATTGGTATATGGTTCCGAAATTGGTTGAAATCGTCCAGATTTTTAGACGGGGGGTGGGTCACGCTACGGACTTGATGGATCCATTAATGCCCAACTCCAACATCGTTTGGTCAATTTTCCCCTTTGTCTAAAGGATAACGCTTTTAGTGCAATGGAAATGACTTGCTTTTGTAATTTTCCGTCAAACAGTCCATTTTCTACAAATGGCGTCAATTTATAGTGTTGTCTAGTTCGGCCAGTGGGCGACGTCGAGGGGAATCTGTGGGAACCAAACGGGCAGACAAGTAGTCCGAAACCTCTGTTCGAAGTTCGCCCGTAAACGGGTTTCGAGGACAATTGGCCGATCAAGTCCCGAAAATGGTTAAAATCTCTTGGATTTCCAAACAAGTGGTGGCCACAGGTTCTTGAACCTGATACGCACCTAATCAATCCATACATGTCCAATTCCAACATTCATCCTGGGGAGAACATTTTAGGGTAATGGAAATGACCTAGTTTGGCAACTTTTTGTCAAACGGTCCATTTTCTCCAGACGACATCGATTTCTCATACTGTCTGTTCCATCCACTGGGCAACATTGAGGAAAACCTGTGGGAATAGACAGGAAGTCGAACGGGCCTACAAGTAGCCCGAAATCTCCATTCAAACTTCGATTCGGAAAAGGGCTTCAGGGACAATTGGTGTTTGGTCCCAAGATTGGTCAAAATCATTCAAATTTCCAGAAGGGGGGTGGCCCCTGATTTGTGATCCCGATACAGCCTAATGGATCCATTCATGTCCAATTCCGACATCGTTTGGTCAATTTGACCCTTCATCCGGGGTGGATAACACTTTTACGAATATGGAAATGACCTGGTTTGGCAATTTTTCGTCAGATGGTCGTTTTTTCCTCAACGGCATCGATTTATCATGTTGTGTATTCTGACCATGTCGAGGGGAACCTACGGGAAGAGACAGGGCACCGAACGAGCATATTGGTAGCTTGAAACCTCCATTCGAAGTTCGGCCCAAAAAAGAGACTTCGGGAAAAATTGTCCCATCGGGTCCCTAGACTAGTCAAAGTCGGACCGGGTGTGACCCTAGCTTCGTGAACCCAATACGGACCCCATGGATTGATCCATGCCCAATTATGACATCGTTTGGTCAGTATGACCTTTCATCCTGAGGAGAATGCCTTAAGGGCAATGGAAATGGCCTAGTTTGGCAATTTTCCGTCAAACAGTCCATGTTATCCAAACGATTTCTCGTACTAACTCTTTCGACCAGTGGGCGACATCGAGGAAAACATATGGGAATAGAAAGGACATCGAACGAGCATACAAGTAGCCCAAAACTTCCGCTCAAAGTTTGACTCGAAAAAGGGCTTGGGGACAATTGGTGTCTATGGTCTCAAAACCATTTGAAATCTCCCGAATATCCAGGCGGGGAGTGGCCCCAGGTTTGTGCACCCAATATGGACCTGACGGATCCATTCTGCCTAGTTCTGACATCGTTTGGTCAAAATGGCCTTTCGTCCCAAGGAAAACGCTTTTAGGACAATGGAAATGACCTAGTTTGGCAATTTTTTGTCACACGGTCCATTTTCTCCGAACGGCATCGGTTTCTCGTGTTGTCTATTCCTACCAGTGGGCAACGTTAAGGGGAACCTCTGGGAACCTAACGGGCATACAAGTAGTCTGAAACCTTTGTTCGAAGTTCGCACCAAAAAGACTCTCGAGGACAATTGGCCAGTTGTGTCCCGGAATTGGTCGAAATCTCTTGGATTTCCATACGAGGGGTGGCCACAAGTTCTTGAACCTGATATGGACCTAATGGATCCATCCATGCCCAATTTTGACATCATTTGGTCAATATGACCTTTCGTCTCGGGGAGAACGCTTTTAGGACAGTGGAAATGACCTAGTTTGGCAACTATTCGTTACACGGTCCATTTTCTACAGACGGTGTTGGTTTCTCGTGTTGTCTCTTCCAGCTAGTGAGCAACCTCAAGGGAATATTGGCAGCCTGAGACCTCTGTTCGAAGTTCAGCTCAGAGAAAGACTTCAGGGTCAATTGGCCCATCCGGTCCCTGAACTGGTCGAAATTGCTCGGATTCCAAACCGGGGGTGGCCCTAGGTTTGTGAACCCAATATAGACCTGCTAGATCCATTCATACCCAATTCTGACATCGTTTGGTGAATATGACCTTTCATCTCGAGGAGAACGCTTTTAGGCAATGGAAATGACCTAGTTTGGCAGTTTTCCATCAAATGGTCCATTTTCTTTGAACGATGTCGGTTTCTCATAGTGTCTATTCCGACCAGTGTGAGACATCGAGGGGAACCTTTGGGAATAGACAGGATGTCGAACGAGCCTACAAGTAGCCCGAAATCTCCGTTTGAAATTTGACTCAAAAAAGGGCTTTGGGGACAATTGGTGTCTGGTCCTGGAATTGGTCAAAATCGTTTAGATTTCTAGACGGGGGGTGGTCCTAGGTTTTTGAACCCGATATAGACCTGATGGATCCATTCATGGCCAACTCCGACATCGTTTGGTCAGTATGACCATTCGTGCCAAGGAGAACGATTTCAACGGTTCATTTCTCTAGACGACATCGGTTTCTCGTGCTATCTATTCCAGCTAGTGGGTGACATCAAGTGGAACTTGTGGGAACTGACAGGACACCAAACGGGCATACTGGTAGCCTAAAACCTCCGTTCGAAGTTCGGCCCAAAAATGGGCTTCCGGGACAATTGGTGTCTGGTTCCAAAATTGGTCGAAATCGTCCGGATTTTCAGACAAGGGGTGGTCCCGGGTTTGTGATTCTGATAGAAACCTAATGGATCCATCATGCCCAACTTCGATATCGTTGGGTCAATTTCTCCTTTTCTCCTGAGGATAACGTTTTACTGCAATGGAAATGACCTAATTTGGCAATTTTTTGTCAAATGGTCCACTTCTCCGAACGGCGTTGGTTTATAGTGCTATTTAGTCTGGCCAGTGGGCGACATCGAGAGGAACATGTGGGAACAAACATAACATCTAACGTGCATATAGTTAGTCCGAAACCTATGTTCGAAGTTCGTCCAGAAAAGGGTTTTGAGGGCAATTGGTCAGTTGGGTTTCGAAATTGGTCCAAATCTCTTGTATTTCCAAACAGGGGGTGCCCACATGTTCTTGAACTTGATACAAACCTAAGGGATCCATTCATGCCCAATTCCAGCATCGTTTGGTCAGTATGACCTTTTGTCCTTGGGAGAACGCTTTTAGGGCAATGGAAATGACCTAGTTTGGCAATTTTTCGTCAAACGGTCCATTTTTTCTCCAGATGACGTCGATATCTCATACTATCTATTTTGGCTAGTGGCTAGCATTGAGGGAACCTGTAGGAATAGACAGGACGTTGAACAAGTTTACAAGTAGCCCAAAATCTTCGTTCAAACTTCAATTCAGAAGATGGCTTCGGGGACAATTGGTGTCTGGTTCCGAAATTGGTTGAAATCGTCCAGATTTTTAGATGGGGGTTGGTCCTAACTTTGCAAACCAGCTACAGACCTGATGTGTCCATTCATGCCCAACTCCGACATCGTTTGGTCAATTTCTCCTTTTCCGTCAAGGATAACACTTTTAATGCAATGGAAATGATCTAGTTTGGCAATTTTTTGTCAAACGGTCATTTTTCACCGAACAACATCGGTTTATCGTGCTGTCTAGTTTGGCCAGTGGGCGACGTCAAGGAAAACCTGTGGGAATAGGCATTACATCGAACGAACATACAGGTACTCCAAAACCTCTGTTCGAAGTTTGCCCAAAAAAGGGTTTTGGGGACAACTGGTCGGTCGAATCTCGAAATTGGCCAAAATCTCTTGGATTTTCAGACGGGGAGTGGCCATAGGTTCTCAAACTTGATATGGACCTAATGGATCCATTCATATCCAATTCCAACATCATTTGGTCAGTATGACCTTTCATCCCGAGGACAACGCTTTTAGGGCAATGGAAATGACCTAGTTTGGCAATTTTTCGTCAAACGGTCCATTTTCTCTAGATGACCTTGATATCTCATACTATCTATTCCGGCTAGTGGGCAACATTGAGGAGAACCTGTGGGAATAGACAGGACGTCGAACAGGCCTATGAGTAGCTCGAAATCTCCATTCGAACTTCAATCCGAGAAAGGGCTTTGGGGACAATTGGTGTCTGGTTACGAAATTGGTCGTCCAGATTTTTAGATGGGGGCAGGTTCACGCTACAAACTTGATGGATCCATTAATGCCCAACTTCGACACCGTTTGGTCAATTTCCCCCTTTGTCTAAAGGATAACACTTTTAGTGCAATGAAAATAACTTGCTTTTGCAATTTTTCGTCAAAAGGTAGATGAAATCTTCTACAATCAAATCAAAGCAGCAAAAAGACAAGTACCTCCTGAAAGTTTTTCAACTGGTCTTTTTCTTGCTTTCAATCTTTTGTAGTTTCTGTTGTCCATTGGTTGGAGCTTTCTTGATTCTCAATGCAATGTGAAAGAAAATGGTCTATGCTCTGCTCCAAAGAGACATAATGTAATGTGAATTAAGCTGGTTTGCCAAATGTTGCATGATTTGAATGCAATTCAAGAACATTGAGAGAGAGAGAGAGAGAGAGAGAGAGAGAGAGAGAGAGAGAGAGAGAGAGAGAGAGAGAGAGAGAGAGAGAGAGAGAGAGAGCAGGGTAGACAACTAGTTTACACATGCTTTTCCAAACAATGATCCAAATCTTGCAAGCAATGATCCTAGAGACAGAGAGACACATACAGGTTCTTTTAAAGATCCTATGAAGAATGTTGCACAATCAGATTTCTGAAGTTGGCTATGAGAGCAAGGGGCCTTGTCTAGAAGTGAAAGCAGGCCTCTGTAACTTCTAATCTAAGCACACTTCACCTGTCCAATAAAAGTGAAATTAGGCTGTCTGTAGGTTCAATTTATCTCACAGCCCTGCCCTCGCTGCCTGGTGTGTCCGTGCAGCTTCAATTTTCAAAGACTAATTGACTGGCTTCCTCAATTCATTCAGCAATTTCACAATAAATTGTGTGTATCCCTACTGCTTCAGTTTGCTGCTTCAATTTTCAAAAAAAAAAAGAGCTGCGATAGTTTGCTTGCTTGAAATTCATTCAAATTTGAAGAGCCTGTGAAAGATTTCAGATCCTTAAGATCCAATCTACTTGAATGATCTTTGGTTAGAAAGAGAAATACACTACCAATTTCACCAATGTAGAAAAATCAGCATCTACACACAATTTGAGATGCAAACACTAATAGAACTTGATCAAACTTGAATGAAATGATTATGTACTGTTGTTGTCCATACAAAACCAGCAAGCTACTGTATTTCACATGTGTGGACCCAAAAATAACAAATGTAGATCATTCTACACATAGAATTGCAAGCAATCACCAAGATAGTGCACCAATGGATAGTAGAACCCAAGAGAACCATGTATAAGCATGAAATGAGATAGAGAAGAGAGAAGATGACTCTCTCCACGAGTTACATCCTTTTATAACAGGTCCAAACCCTATTTGGCCACTTGGATTTCCCACCAAATGCTAACCCTATCAATTTTGGGTCTAGATTTAATGTACCCAACTCATTCAAATTGAATCTACTCAAACTCGCATTCTATCTTTTTCACACTTTCAAAAAAGTGTTTATTCAAATGAAATTTAGACTAATGAACTTTGAAAAGTCAACCTCTAAGTCTAAAACAAGTTTTGGCCTCAATATGCCAAATATGAAAATATTGCAAAATGTGATGAAACTAGTTGAATCTTTCACACTCCCTCTTCAACTAGTTTTAGCATAGACTTTGATAATATTCCAAGTGAAGTCCTATGCTTCATAAACAAGTCTTTTCCCAATGCTTTGGTGAAGATATCAGCTACACATTCCCTTGAAGACACATGTTGAAGCTCCACCTCCTTTGCAATGACTCACTCCCTCACAAAATGATATTGTATCTCAATATGCTTGCTCCTAGCATGAAAATAGGATTGGATGCCATTCTTTGGGCTGATTGATAGTCACAAAAGATGATTGGGCTCTCTGAAAAATCTAGCAAGTGAAGATCCTTGATCATCCTTTTGATCCATACCATCTCCTTTGTGCAATGTGTAAGAGCTTTGTACTCGGCCTCACTAGATGACAATGAGATAGTGGCTTGTTTCTTTGACATCCATGATATAGCTCCATCACCTATGAAAATACAATAAGAACTAATGGATTTCCTATCCATTACATCTCCAGCATAGTCTGAATCTGAAAATCCAAAAAGATTAGGTGATGATCCCTCATACAATATGTCAAAATCTCGAGTTCCAATGATGTACCTCAAAACTCGCTTTCCTAGCTTCCAATGCTCCTAGCATAGTTTTTGCCAATAGAACTTTGATCCATCATAAGAATGATCTTCTTCCTTAGAATAGATCTCCTTTCAATGATCATGTAATGCTCAAAATAGAAACAACCATAATTGATATAGAGAATAGTGTCCACTTGGGATGCTTCACTATTTCTTACATCAATTTTACATGTAAAAATGTGACTAGAACATGAAGAATCGAATAGAATGTAAATGAAATGATTCCACCATGCTTCCAACTCTGAACTCTCTAGAAAAATACAGCAAACAAACAATAAATGTGAGTGATCAACTTTTGCTTGCATGTCTCCTCCTCCTTTGTCCTTTGTTGCCTTGTATCCACCATGATACTCCATGAATGAGCCTCCATCTTCATCTTGCCACAAGAAACCATCAAACCTTGGAAATCCATGAGTAGGTGAGTACATAAATGATGCAAATCCAGCACCACATGACTCCATAAACCAAGTAGTTTGCACTAGTCCATCTTCAAGATCTACTTGACACAAGAAAATGACCATGAATTCACCAAAAATTGACAATCTCCAAGTATTGGCACCAAGTAGCTCAACACTTGAGAACCTATCCATGGATGAGTGACATAATGAACCTCCAATAGCTTCATTTCCATCAGCAAAATCAGCCAAGAACTCTAGTACAAATCCAAAATCAAAACAATGCTCACCAATGTAGCTAGTTTTACCATATCTTGACAATTTGCACACATCCACATGAAATTGCTCAAACATGAGATAGAACAAGTAAAGTAAACTTGAACAACACTTCCTTGCTGCTCCTTTGACCTTACTTGAGTCTTCAATATGCTGCAAAAACATATCCATAACAACTTTGCCAATTACCTCTCCTTTGATGCTCTTAACTATCTCCAAATTGCCAACTTCCCTTTTGACTAGTTGAAGAGCTTTGAGATCAACCTCTTGATCTTCAACTTGACCATCAAAGTCATTGAACAAAAAAAAATTTCTAGATCCATTACTTGATTTTACAGCAAGATAACATCCATCCACTTGCATAGCTCCATGTACACAAGAAGATCTTCCAAAAGATGTTCTATTCTTCATAAGAGATCGATACTCAAGATCCATTGCTTGGATCCACTCCTCTTCTTTCCTTGCTTGATCTACACTTGTAGGATCATCCAAAGAGGTTAGGAAAGCAACATAATTTCCAGAAACTACTTGCTTACCCTTTTGATCATATGTGAGCCTTGAAGGTACTTGTCTTTCTCTTGATGTTCTCCTTGGCTTTTGACTTGATGAAGGTCCATCATCACCACCATCCAAAGTAGGATCCTTCTCATCAACATCAAGAATGTTAGATCCATCTACTTTACCATCAATCATGCTTGAAGACACCTTTGGAATGTTTCCCTCATCAAAAATGACATCTCTACCAACAATCACTTTGTTAGTAGAAGGAATGTAAACCTTGTAGGCTTTACTCACCTCACTATATCCAACAAAAATACCTCTTCTTGAAGATGGATCCTCCTTGGTCCTATCATCAAGAGTAATGTTGACATAGCATGTGCATCCAAAGGTTCTTAGAAAGTTGACACTCGGCCTCCTCTTGAATAGCATCTCAAAAGGTGTCCTTCCATCCAAAATAGCACTCGACCACCTATTGCACAAGAAATTGGCACACAACAAAGCTTGATCCCAAAATGGTTTGTCAAGATTAGCATTTAACCTCATAGCTTTAGCACTTTCACATAAAGTTCTATTCTTCCTTTCAGCCACTCCATTTTGTTGTGGGGTCCTTGATGTTGTATACTCCCTCTTGATCCCATACTCATCACAAAAGGCCTTGAACTTGTTAGATATGTACTCACCACCATTGTCACCTCTCAAGCACTTGATCTTTGTGGAGAATTGGTTCTCCCTTGCATTCTTGAACTTGACAAAGACATCATACACTTCATCCTTGCTCTTTAGTAGATAGATCCAACAAAATCTACTAAAACCATCAATGAATGTTACATACATCTTAGCTCCACTATTGCTAATTGTAGTAAATCCATGAATGTACAAGTTGAAAAGGCTTTGTAGATCTAGTATAAGGTAGTCTATGTGACTTAGACAAAGCATAAGACTCACAAACATGCTTGTCATTCCTTAAGGAACTTGGAAGACCAATCACAACCTTCTTCCTTGCCATTACCTCCAATGACTTGAAGTTGAGGTGTCCCATCCTTTTGTGCCAAACCTCTTGAATAGAAATTTGCTCCCTTGCAACACATCCAACTTGGTTAGCAATAACACAAGCATCAAGTTTGAACAACTTCCCTTGCCTTTTACCTTTTCCAATTAAGACATCCTTCCTTTTAATCAAACAAGCATCTCCATCAAACTCCACCTTGAGGCCCTTACTTAGCATTTGACTCACACTAAGCAAATTCTTGGTAATAGATGGAATGAACAAGACATCCTCAAAATGAACATTCCTATTTGTAGAGAGAGAAATAGGAATTGTGCCAATCCCTTTGATTGCACACTCACCATCATTGGCCGTGTAGATCACCCTCTTGTCATCTCCATATGCCAACAAAGAAGTAAAGTACTCTTTGTGAAAGGTCATGTGTGAACTTGCTCCACTATCAATCCACCAAGGATCTAGATCTCCATCATTAGCAAGCATACATGAAGACATCACAAAAGCATCGTCATTTGCATCTTACACATCCAAACCATCCTCATCAAGAGTAAGATTACCTTGCATATCTCCTTGATCTCTCTTCTTCTTGTAGAACTCACTTGCAAAGTGTCCTTTGATGCCAGAATAGAAGCACTTGAGCTTTGATCTATCCTTCTTTTTGCCACTTGAAAAAGCATCCACTTGATCTTGCCCTTTATACTACTTGATTTTGGTTTTGCCCTTGAATTTGCCCTTTGTGAACATAGCATCCTCTTGAAGTGTCGATGTAGATCCACCTCTTGCTTGAAGCCTATATTCTTCATTGATCAAGGTATCCTGAAGATCCATCAAACTTGGCAAAGTCTTTTGAATAGCAATAGCATGAGCATCCAACAAGCCATTAAGAATCACTTGAATAAGCTCTCCTTCCTTAATGCTTTCATCTATGCAAGCTAACTCATCATTCAATGCTTTCATTCTCAAAACAAAAGTACTTGGATTTTCTTCATTCTTTTGCAAACAAGAAAAGATTTGCCTTCTTAGAGTCAACACTCTAGAAGTAGACTTGGATTCATAAAGCTTCTTCAATGAATTCTAAGCTTCCAAAGATGATGTGCACTTACCAACTTCCTTGAGAAGTTCATTGGTAACATTCATCTTTATCATGTGTAGAGCCTTCTTGGCCCTCTTGTCATACCTCAATTGATCTTGTTGTGTTGCTGGTCTCTCCTCCAAACCTACAACAATATCCAAAATATCATTCATCTCAAGAAGTGACTCCATCCTCACTTTTCATAATGAATAGTTACTTGACGTAAGTCTATCATTGGCTTCCAACATGACTCCAATTGAGGTTGCCATGTAGCAATGACCTGATCTTCTCTTTCAACTGTTTCAATGCACAAAGCACTCCTTTGAACAACAACAAATGCTTTCAAAAGAAATCACCAAGATTTGAAACTATCTCACAAATTCTCTTCTAGCACTTATCCAAGCAAATCAACACATAGAATCATGGAATCTTGATCAACCTATGATTTATCCTCAATCTAATGACTTTTGCCACTTCCTAAGATTGAAACACACTCAAATGAAGTCCATCAACCTCACTATCTAGAGATCCAATCAAAATTAGGGTTTTGACAAAATCACAAAAAATTGACTATTCCAAATCTACATGCAAATGCTGAAAATTTGATATGCAATCTATAAGCCACCACTTAGGCTAAACCAATGATCCAAAAATCGGCCAAATCCATCATGTGAATTAAAAAAACGGAATTGAACAAGTATATTGACCTATTTAGTGTTTTGATCTACAAAAGATCCAATCTACAAAAGCAAAAAATCCAATTTTGGTGTAGAATCCTCTCTAGCATGCTCTAGACTTGATATCTTCACCAAATCATTGATAGATCTGATTTCCTCCTTCATAACCTGAAACACAAGCTCTGATACCATGTGAAAGATTTCAGATCCTTAAGATCCAATCTACTTGAATGATCTTTGGTTAGAAAGAGAAATACACTATCAATTTCACCAATGTAGAAAAATCAGCATCTACACACAATCAAAAACTTGGCATAAATGATGGCTTTTCTAGGTTGTCATTTATGTCAGCTTTGTAAAATAGTAATTTAATAGTGCATGTCACATAGATGTATCATATTATACATGAATCCATGTATGTGTGCATGTAGCTAATTATCTTATACATTCGGTGTTATACCTATTGACATGTGTTCAATATCTTTTGATCCATTAATACATTGATAGGAGACATAGTTGCAATTCTAGGGTATATGACTCTAGAGAGAGAGAGAGAGAGAGAGAGAGAGAGAGAGAGAGAGAGAGAGAGAGAGAGAGAGAGAGAGAGAGAGAGAGAGTCATATCTCATGCATATATCTAGTAGGTAATGTGCGGGCAACCCACCATTGTGATTTCATTATCATTTGACCATATTTGGAAGAGTTTTTTTACTTCTATTCTTCCCTCTTCTCTACATTGATGTTGTGTGATTGATGGTGACAAAATTTTACGGGAAATTCAATCCCAATCAATCCTAAAAGTGATGAAGAATGCATAAATCAAAGATCTAGATCCAAACTATGAGCTAGAATCAAGACTAGTTACCAAAACAAGCTAATTTGGCATTTAACTCCACAATAGGCACATAGATTTGATCAAACACACTAAAGTAAAGTGCAGAAAACTTCTCAGACCTGTAAAAAACTTCAGTACCTTCCAAATCAAGTAATTAGTGCATAAAAACACTCACATCCAATAGCTAGAACTCGCCACCCAAAGACAATCTTGATAGAAGTGAAAAAACTCAATTTTTCTTCATATTTGGATGGAGATCCCATCATACATTTATACTTTTCAAGCTCGGATCTGAGCATATTAGGGCACCTCTGAACTTATCATACCCTAACCCTAATATCTAACCTAATAGGACATTGGATCCACCCTAACTTCGGGTCAAGTTCTCAAGATCCAAAAACAATGTAAAACATGCTTTGTTTAGATCCTGGAATTTTTCTAGCCTATCTAAACAAATTTTGGCCTCATTTCAAAGATACTATCACAGTGTAATATGAGGAATGAAGTCTTTGGAAATCATTCTATGTGATTTGGCATGTGTGGCATCTACTTACATGGCCACTTTGCCAATTACAATGCATGTGACCAAAATTGGTCAAGCTAGAGTTGTGAAATTTCAGCATGTTGTGAATGATCTTAGGGGTGAATACAAATAGTATATATTTTGTTGTACAAACTGGTGGAAAGTACCACAAGGTTGAATATGAACAATGTATAGTTTAGTTGCCATTCTATGCTCTTTTGTTGAAGGTTTCCATCAAACTAGTTGGTATAATGATTGATAATCTCTAGATCATGGCAAAGTGGCAATAGAGGCCCATTCATGGTGTCTTTTGGCACATACACCTCACATGAGGTGGAATATGGAGAATACATGCATGCACTCATTCATAACTTTCACATATTACATGTGTGCTACTCTTTTTAAAGAGACATCAAAGGTGAAAGCATGGAAGGGCCCCTTGGGGTCAAAGGGAAAAGATGGCAGGTGGCTAGTAGGCGGGTGGCTAGTAGGCGGTGGGCATGGGATCCCACGGCGGCCCGCAGGTGTGGACAATGCACCACATCGTCTACTAGACCGCTCTCCGTTGCCAACAAACTCTAACATCCTCTTGCTGAAAGCCTAGACTCCTCATTCACCAAGATTTCTTGCAAGTCTTTCATACTTGGCAATGTCTTTTGAATAGAAAAAATTTACACAAGATTAGGATGATCATCCAACAAGCCATTAAGAACTACTTGAACAAGTTATAAGGCTCCTTAATGCTTTCATCAATACATGGTGACTCATTATTGAATTATTTAACCCTCAAAACAAAAACATGAGCACTTTCATCCATCTTTTGTAAAATTTGAAAGATTTTCCTCCTAAGGGTCATAACCCTTGATGTGGGCTGGACTCATAAACCTTCTTTAAAGCTCCCCAAGCCTTACTAGATGAAGTACACTTACCAACTTCCTTGACAAGTTCATTTTTCACATTCATTTTGATCACCTGAAGGGCTTTCTTTGGCCTCCTATCATACCTAAATTGTTCTTGAGGTGCCAAATATCTCTCATCCACACCTGCAACAATGTCCATCAACTCATTCATCTCAAGGAGAGACTCCATTCTCACCTTCCAAGATGAATAGTTGCTTGAGGTAAGCCTATCATTGCTCTCCAACATGAAGCCTCCATTTGTAGCCATGTTGAAATGATATGATCTTCTCTTTCAACCTATACCAATGCACTTAGCACTCTCTTGAAAGTCAACAAATGAATCCAAGAAGAAATCACAAAGATATGGAACCTCTCAGATCTCTTTGTTGCACAAAACTAGCCAATTCAACACAAAGAATTGATGACACTTGATCAACACATGATAAACCTACAATATCATGAACTTTTGCACTCTCCTAAGATTGAAACACACAATATCATGAACTTTTACACTCTCCTAAGATTGCACCCCTTGGTCAAAACCAACTTTTGACTCTATCACACATCAAATTACTTTCTTACAAGTGTCAAAACACTATTCATGTGCCTATCTAGCTCAAGATTGCGTCATGACTCACTTTTTTTGGCTCAATAGAGGCACTACATGTGGATTTTGCCAATTTGCCATCTATGCCAAGTTTTGGACCTATCACAACTCTACAAAAAGAAGATTGACATAAAAACTTTATGAAATCCCTAAGACTAAGATAAACTATTTTACACATGTGGGAACATGCTCCACACATGTTAAATGTACTCACAACTATAAAAAAACATGAAATTGCCAAGCTAGATTTTTGCCAATTTTTCACACTCCTCAAAAAGATAGCTTGGAAAGGTTCTAGATCATTTGAGAAGTTTGTGAAACTTTTTGAGTGGGTCCTTTTCTATGTAAACGAAGTAGAAAACCATCAAAAGGATCCATCATAGCAGCACCTCACCAGATCCATGATAAGATCTCTTTGGTAGAAATCTCTTGCCAATATCTTTGAAGAGTACTCCACCAATATGCCACTATGACCATGTACTTCCTCCATGCTTGATGATGGCATTTGATTTAAAAGCTCCACTTCATGATGGCTGCACCATAAATAGAGAAATTGAGGCTTCCAAGCCTCATGAAGATCATAGAGATCAAGATCATAAGATGAGCAAAAGTGTAGATCTTCAAGATTAAGCATACTAGCTTGACTAGTCCACGTGCTACGAACTTTATCCATGATGAATCTAATCTTGAAATCAAATACAATCTTTATCTTCTTGAGGCTAAATATTTGCTCAAGGATGTGGGTGTCCTCTTTGGATATTTCACCTAATCTTAAGAGAAGTTTACAAAATGCCTCAAAGCATGTAAAAACATGATTTTTCAAACTATGAGTATCAAACTCAATCTTGCTCTTACAAAATCCAAGAGCATGATTTTGATAACACAATCTCTTGCTTTCAAAGAATTTTGGATACATATCTAAGTCTTTCATGACAAGAAATATGTCCATATAATAAGCATCATACAAAACTAGTATTGCCTCTCTTGAACTTTGAGATGTAAAACTCTCAATAAAACAAGATAGTGCATCAAGAAATGGAAGATAAACATAAGTGAGAATGTTAAAGTGAATACCACCTGAAAATTGCCTCTCTTTACCATAAAAGATGAGCCATAAGGACTTGGCTATCCATCTTGAAGATCCCCTTGAAGTCATATGTTGAGGAGGCTCCTCCTCAAACCTCGACCCCTTCACATCTTGATAATCTTCAATAGATATGATTTGAGATGCATCTTGAGATGCCTTGAGCTCGGCCCCTTCCAAGGTTGAATGTCGATCTTCATAAAATATGACTTCTTTGCTCTTTATCACTATTGAAATAGAGAGTATAATGGCTTTATAGGCCTCCTTGGTGGATAAGCATCCAACCATGATCCATGAGCTTGGATCATCCATCCTCCTTGTTTCCAAAGGAATATATGAAAATCAAGAACCTTCAAAGACGCTAAGGTAATCATCCTTAGGCTTCTTGAATGATATTTCATATGGTGTATTTCTTCCAAGAGCTTCAATACTCCTCAAAGCTTTGATTTTCAATGGGAACTCCATCTCAACATATGCTTTGAATAATAGGAAATAATCATGCACCATAAACCTTGAAGAAAGAGGAAATGTGCATCTTGTGTGATCATCCTCCTTTGAAGACTTGGATACATAAGCAGCATCAAGAGATTTTGCACTCTCCCTGTATTCGATTTGTAGATGCCTTCATGTCTAGATCCACATGCAAGGATCTCATCATCCTTTTTTATCACACAATTGTCAATATGGAAATTGGCATCAAGACCACCATCAAGTAACCTGCCAACACTTATTAAATTCTTTGTAATCTTGGGAACAAAAAGAACCTCTTGAAGAGATAGAACTTTTGATGATGCAAGCTTCAAGGGAATAGTCCCTACTCCTTGGACTTCTTGACTCCTCCATAAGGCATAATTTTTGAAAATGAATCCTTGGAGCTACACATATGTGAAGATGCTCCACTATAAATATACCAAGAGTCATCCATCTTGAAGGTGGAAGAGGAGAATTTTGATGCCATAAGTGAGCATTCTCCATCACTTGCAATAAAGTCTTCTTTCTCATGAGAGATGTTGGCTTGCTTGAATTGATTCTTCTTCTTGAAGCAATTGGTGGCATAGTGGCCTTTCTTGCCACAAAAGAAGCACTTAACATCTTTCAACTTATTCTTTGAAGTAGAATATTGAGAGGAATCATCATCCTCTTTATCTTGGTCTTTTGCTTTGTCCTTAGAGAAGTGTTGGTGTTGCTTTTTGTGATCCTTGTGCTTGGCAAATAAAACTTTGTCTTCACCATTATGATTGAGTGATAACTTCTCCATCCTTAGTAGCTTGTTCTCTTGTCTTGATTCTTCAGCCATCAGAACACTTTGCAATGCCTCCAATCTTGGTAGCTCTTTCTTGATAGCATAGTATTGGACAAGATTGTCATAATCATCTTTCAAGCCATTGAGTATGACTTGAACTAGCTCACTTTGATTGATAGGATCTCCAATACATGCAAGCTCTCTTTGGATGTCTTTGACTCTCAATACATAATTGGTTGCACTTTCATCACTCCTTTGATAGCTCTTAAATATTTGATTCCTTAGAGTGAGAAGTCTTGAGGTATTCTTGGCTTCATAGATTGCTTTAAGAGTGTCCCAAGCATCCTTGGCCAATGTGCAAGCACCAATCTACCTCAAAATCTCATTGGAGACATCCATTTTGATATAGTGGAGAGCCATCCTAGCTCTCTTCTTGTACTTTTGAGCTTCTTGAAGGATTCGAGGCTCCTCCCCAATCCCAAGCACAATATCCATCACATCTTGGAGTGTTAGAATGGACTCCACTTTCAACTTCCAAATAGAATAATTGGAAGTAGATAGCCTTTCACTAGGCTCCAAAAGATAGGAACCCATTGATGCCATGAAATAGTAAAGGCTCCTTGTGAATTGGACAAAAAAGTATTGCTCTCTCTCTCTTACTATAGGACTCAAAAAGGGTGTGTACCAATGCCTATGCAAGATCTTGCAACAAAGTGAGATGTGCTCCTCACTAGCTTTCCAATCTCTACCAAACAAGATCAAAATCTTTTCAAATGATTGAGTATGTGCAAAGTTAGGACCAAACACACTTAGCACGTGTGAAGTACACTTATAAACCAGATTTGACTCAAATACAATGATTTTGTATGAAACAAATTGGCAAAGATCTCAAAACAATGCCTAGATCTCAAGTAGGTAGTATTGGCAAGCATAGAAGTGTGATTTTTGGCCAAACCGGCATATGAGAGTCATAAATAAAAGTGTCCAACCAGGTGGGGTGCCCTACCCACCTTGATTTGATTGACTATAACTTTTGATTGGGAGATCCAATCACTATGAAATTGATTGCTACACAAACTAGACTTGGATAGCTTTCAAACCAGCTATCAAGCATCAGATTTGGCTCACACATGGAGGAGAACTATAAGACTGAATTTTGTTGTCCTTCACACATGTATGAGCAAAAAAATCTGTACAATATAAAAAATGTTTCAATCCTTATGATAATGAACCATTTTGATCAAGAAATGCTTGAGATAGCATGGGAGATGCAAACTACTCTCTCTAGATCTAGATTTTCAAGAAATTTTTGAAACTTTGGATGAAACAGGCATCAAAAGCTTAGGTAGGCTCTGATACTATGTAAAAATTCACACATGTGAGAATGCCCTAATGTGTGAAATTGAGCTCCTAAGCTTGGCTCTTGCACTATAGATCTTCTAATAATTGAAATCCAAGATCAATGACAAAATCTAAGGCAAAGAGACCAATCTACATGCATTCATTCATTACAAAGGTGTTTCACACGTGTGGAAACATGTACTATTGAAGACTCCTCTCCTCGGGTAGAGAGAGAAACCACCACTTTTGGTGAAGGGTAGCGAGAGAAATATACTCAAAATTGATAAATCTCCAAATTGACTCAATAACTCACCTTACATAATGATCATACGGAGAAGTACATATAGAGTTTGTGGAGATCCCTCCTTGCATGCTATTGGACCCCTAATCATAGCCTCTTCAATTCTATTGGACCCCTAATCATAGCCTCCTTGATTCTATTGGACCCCTAATCATCACCTCCTTAATCTTATTGGACCCCTTATCATAACCTCCTTAATCTTACTGGAACCCTTGGTCAAAACCGACTCTTGACTCTATCACACATCAAATTAATTTCTTACAAGTGTCAAAACCCTATTCATGTGCCTATCTAGCTCGAGATTGCATTATGACTCACTTTTGGCTCAATAGAGGCATTACATGTGCATTTTGCCAATTTGCCATCTATGCCAATTTTTGGTCCTATCACAACTCTACACAAAGAAGCTTGACATAAAAACTTTATGAAACCCCTAAGACTAAGATAAACTATTTTACACATGTGGGAACATGCTCCACACATGTGAAATGTACTCACATATATAAAAAACATGAAATTGCCAAGCTAGATTTTTTTCAATTTTTCACATATGTCTCACATATACTTATCATAATAGATAGTAATCCATCCATTCATGTGTAAATTTACCTACTTGGGTTATACATGGGATATTAGACCTATCAACGTGTTCTATGTTGTCGAATTCAACACTAACAGATATCATCGACGTGTATCAAACAATATATAACACACTTGTATCAATTTAAGGGCATGTAATACTATCATATCCATCTAAAAACTTTTATTTGCCCATTTATCAATACATGAAGCCATAAAACTTTAAAAAAATGTAATTTTTGGCACAAATGATGGCTTTTGAAAAAACTAGCATATAAACTAGAATAAATGACAATTTTCTAGGCCGTCATTTATTTCACCTTTTGCATGAATTTATATTTGAGTCTATGTACCACATATAGTTATCATAATTGGCAATAATTTATCCATTCATGTGTAAATTTACCTACTTGGGTCATATATGGGATATTATACCTATCGACGTGTTCTAAATTGTCGGATTCAACACTAATACATATCATCGACGTGTATCAAAAAATATATGACACATTTATATCAATTTAAAGGCATATTATACTATAAGATTTTATTACCAAAATAAATGACGATTTTTTAGGCCGTCATCTATTTCATTTTTTGCATGAATTGATATTTAAGTCTATGTATCAAATATATTTATCATAATAAGCAATAATTCATCCATCCATGTGTAAAAATACCTACTTGGGTTATACATGAATTATTATACCTATTGACGTGTTCTATATTGTCGAATTCAACACTTGTACATATCATCGACGTGTATCAAACAATATATGACACACTTATATCAATTTAAAGGCATGTTATACTATCACATCCATCTAACAATTTTTATTTGCTCACTCATCTACACATGAAGCTATAAACCTCAAAAAAATGTAATTTTTGGCATAAATGACGGCTTATGAAAAACTGTCATATAAACCAGAATAAATGACGGTTTTCTAGGCCGTCATTTATTCTATTTTTTGCATGAATTGATATATAAGTCTATGTATCATGTATATATATTATAATAAACAATAATTCATCCATTCATGTGTAAATATACCTATTTGGGTTATGGATGTCATATCCATCTTACAACTTTTATTTGCCCACTTATTTATACATGAAGCCATAAAACTTCAAAAAAAATGTAATTTTTGGCATAAATGACGGCTCCTGAAAAACTGTCATATAAACCAGAATAAATGACGGTGTTTCTAAACTGTCATGTATTCTAGTTTTTGCATGAATTGATATTTAAGTCTAGGTATCACATATACTTATTATAATAGGCAGTAATCCATGGAATATTATAGTTGTCGATGTATTCTATATTGTCGGTCCAACACTAATACATATCATTGACATGTCTCAAATAATATATGACATGCTTATATCAATTTAAAGGCATGTTATACTATCATATTCGTCTAACAACTTTTATTTGCCCAACTATCTACACATGAAGCCATAAAATGTTAAAAAAATGTAATTTTGGCATAAATGACGGCTTCTAAAAAACTGTCATATAAACCAGAATAAATGACAGTTTTTTTAGGCCGTCATTTATTCCATTTTTGTGTATGAATTGATATTTAAGTCTATGTATCACATATATTTATCAGAATAGGCAATAGTCCATCCATTTATGTGTGAATTTACCTGCTTATGTTATACATGAGATATTATATCCATCCACATGTTCAATACCATTGGATTCAATATCAATACATCGACATGTATCAAAAATATATATGACAGACACTTGTATCAACTTGAGATTGTTATATCTTTATCTCAATCTAACTACTTTTATGCTCCTCCTTATCTACACATTTAAGCCACAATACTAAGATAATGTCATTTTGGCATAAATGATGGCTTTTCAAAAGCTGTCATATAAAAAAATTAACTACAATTTTCTAGGCCATTATTTATGCCAGTTTCTTGCATGATGATTTAAGTCTAGGTATCACATATATCTATCGTATTCATCCATCTGTAAATTTAGCTACTTGTGTTATATATGGGATATTATATATATCGACGTGTTCAATACCATCGCATTGAATACTAATACATTGTAATACATATCATCGACGTGTATCAAAAAACATATGACACAATTTAAGGGTGTTATACTGTCATATCCATCTAACTACTTTTATTTGCCCACTTATCTAACATTAATTCATAGAACTTCAAAAAAAGAGAATTTTTGGCATAAATGATAGCTTTTGAAAACGTGTAATATAAACCAAAATAAATGACAATTTTCTAGGCCGACATTTATGCAAATGGTTTTTGCATGAAATGATGATTTAAGCATATAATTTTTGTATTCATCTAGGTGAAAATTTAGCTACTTATGTTATACATGGGATATTACACCTATCAACGTGTTCATGTTTTTGGCATAAATGACGACTTTTGAAAAGCTGTCATATAAACAATTTCTTTTTTTTACAATTTTCTAGGCCATCATTTACACCGATGTTCGTATGAAATGATGGTTCAAGTTTAGATATCAAATATATCTATCATATTATGCAATAATCCATTCATTTATGCGTATATTTAGCTTCTTAATGTTATACAATATCACATATTATTCTTAGCCACGTGTTCAATACCGTTGAATTCAATATTAATACACTGGAATACACATCATCAACATGTATCGAAAAGTATATGACACACTTATATCAACTTAAGAGTGTTATACTGTTATATTCATCTAACTAGTTCTATGTGCCCACTTATCTACACTCTGTGAGTTATTTGCACAGTTGCAAATAACTCACAGAGTTGGGAATGAGCGTTAATTGATCACGCAGATCGTCGCCATGACTCAGATGGAAAAACGAAATTTGATAGATCCTGAAAAAAGAAATGGAAATTGGCTCGTAATGATGTCATATCATAATTGAATTTAGTTTCTAAGGCTCAATAAAATGTCAGCTACTACAACAAGAATGGATTGAATCAGCACATTCTCAAAATTATTTTATAACTAACATTCAGATCAGCACCTGTACAGTTGAAGCAAGTAGAGAAAAAGTAATTTGTCGGCAAGACGCCCTACAGTCGCAGGTTATATTTGCATGGTAAAATCAAGGATGCAAAAATTGGAGAATACAATGAGATAGATCCCGCAAGCCATGGTGGCAAAGCTTGCAGTCTTGAGATTAGAACTTGTCTCTACTATCCAGATTCAGTTACAGGTTAGCTGACCCAATTTTTCATCTGTTGTATTAACATGAGCTCAATAACATAACTATAGTTGCAAGCTCAAAATTTTATGTAGATGTCTGATGCACAAGTTACATAAATTTGGTGAATTAGAGAACAAACCACAAGCATGGATTACTGAAACAAGCCACTTAAATATGAGTGACCCGAAATCTGGAAAGCCGAATACCGCCGGAGAAAACTCTCGACCAAGAGAGCTGGTATAGTCACTGCTTTTGTATTTGAAGAGGATTTTCATAAATTCAATTGAACAACGTAATTATTTTCAGCTCTTTTTGAAATATCGTATTCTGATATCACTCATTCACATAAAAATCCAATAATTTGTTGAAACAAACAAA
Organism: Diphasiastrum complanatum; assembly: GCA_029204225.1. Lineage (NCBI taxonomy): Eukaryota > Viridiplantae > Streptophyta > Lycopodiopsida > Lycopodiales > Lycopodiaceae > Diphasiastrum > Diphasiastrum complanatum. The sequence continues at coordinate 6,538 of MU833002.1, read as the reverse complement.
TGCTTATGTGAGTACGAAAAAAATGACAAACGCTATATCAGATATATGAAAAACTGAGCGCGACCTAATTACTAGTTGGTTAACGTACCTGTCTACTGAATTTGAGAACAAACACCCGTCTATTGGATTTGAGAACAAACACTTGTCTCATTACAATAAACCGTTACAAGAAACTGTGAGAAAAAATAGTACGACGGTGCAAGAAGTGAGGCAGTTGCAGATTATTAACTCACAGAGTTGCAAATCAACAAATGCCAAAGAGATAGCACCGCTAAACTGATCACGAAGATGGTCGAACTAGAAAAGTAAATGAAGAACTTCACAATCTGAAGATGATAAAATAGAGAAAGTGTTGATTGCTTACAAAAGACTGCACTTTTGAAACAATTGTTGCATGACAATTCTAGGCAAAGAACGAAATCATGTAACTCGAATCATAACAACCAAAAATCAATATACTTCCATATTCTTTCAATATCCTCCAATACCAAATCTCTTTTGTTTTCACAAACTATTTTGTCTTTATACCAAAGGCAAAAACCAACATACTTACATATGCACTTCAATGTCCTCCAATACCAAACATCTCTTTTGTTTTTCATGAACAACTATTTTGCTTTCATACAAAAGGCAATCTACTAATTCTTCTCTCATGCAAGTGTACGAACGATTTTTCACACGTAGATTTTTTCTTAAATCTTTTAAGCTATTATAATGTTCTTTTAATTTGCCGTGCAAATCATCTATTGTACGTAAATTAAAATATCGCATTAAAATAGTTTCTTGGTCTTGTAAATCAAAATCTTCTACACCGTACACCTGTAACAAAAACAAGTGTGATAAATTAGACTTCATAATTATATGACCAAAATTGATTACAATTTAATAGAATAAAATTTACAACAAATTCGTTATTATATAATAGATCTAAACAAAAGACATTTTTCTCACCTGTGAATCATCTTCGAAGAAGTTTTTTTTTTAAAATCTGTGATGGTCAATTTCTGATAAATCCTAATATTAACAAAAAAACAAAATACAAAAATTAGTAAAGATCAAATATCTCTAATTATTCTAATGTATGCACAAATAGTCTTAAAACATTGACCATAGCTTCATTTTTTTGGCCACAACTCCTACCACATTTTTTTTACAATGTATATCGTGCTCCTCCATGATTCCTTTCAGTTTCGTGCTCATCTAAATCAAAAGCGACTTTTATTTAAGAAGACTAAAAATTCAAAATTTATATATTGCATACTGAACAAAAAACACACCACATACCTTACGTGGTCGTTCACTCCTACGTTGAGACACCATTTCAGCTCCATACCTTGGTTGATTGTTTTCTACAACCTGCAATTTGAAAAACAATTCATATGAATACATTTATAATGAAATGATATTTTATAATGGTAAAACATCTATCCTAAAATGAAATGATAATTCCATTGCATATAATACAACCATCTAAAAATATGTGACAAAATCTCATTCAAGTTGTTGATTAATAAACTCTTGAAGGTTTGTATTGAAAACTGAACACATCATTGTCATCACCAATCTAAACTTTACAAGTATACATCAATCTCTTATAAAACTGAAAAATATTTCGAGTCACATGCATCAAAGATGTATATGGTTATTATGCTAAAATAACATGTGCACTTGTAGCTATATCTGCCAAAACATTCATGTTTATTGAATCATCTTCCAACAGCTTCAAAAAGGAAGTGCATGAAAATTGTCCTCCTGCTTCCACTTCTTGTACATACTCCTATATTTCAAAACAACATAATATTATTAACCAACTTACAAAAATTAATTCGTAATGTGACTTGTTTGCGGGGGTGCCCATTTTTTTGACCTGCAGATTCCTATTTTTTCCTTAACTCTTGTGGCCAATTTGCATTTTGCAGCCTACCTTCCTTCTTGCAACCCTGCTACATTTTGGCGTTATTTGAAGCCTTAGACCTGTGACCCTTCATAACCTTGTTGTCTGCAGGTGCGCTAATACCCTTGTTTGTGGTCACCCCATTACTTACTTGCGGCCTATGTCGGCCTACGGACTTATTTATTCAATTATTCATGTTTTGATTGATGTAAGTGACAAAATAAAACTAACCATCATAACAAAAAATAAAAATGCAAACCACGAATATAGAACTGCGACTATATAACAATATAGTTTAGAAACTCACCATCGCATCCATAAGTGGTGTGTCAACTTGCGTTGCACACATGTGTGCAACATCCTGCAATGCAATTTCCATCCCAAAAAATGGCTATGAGATCAAACTAGACCATCCAAATAAAATGCTAAGCAAAAAGACTTACATGTAATGGAGTGCCAAGCATGCATCAATCTGCCTAAAATAACTCAATTCAATAATCATAAACAAGTAATTCTATAGAATGTTTTACTTGATCTTGATGCACAGAAGTAGTAACTAGAGCACAAGTTTAATCTTTTTTTGGACTAGTTTCTTGCAAAAGTTAGGAATTAAGTAAAGTTAAATACAAGTCAATCACAACATTTAACTATTCTTTCTTGCTAATGATTTTTGTATGTAAAATGAAATTAGCAATTTTTTTTAAATAGTCTTACTTTATTTGAAACACGATTCCATGGCATTTATGCATTCAAATTTTGCTTGATGAAAAAAAAAACCTGCTTTTATTTACCTCTATCGCCATGGAACTTGCGATTTGAGTGACTGATGATTTGCCTTTCTTTTTCTCATACTTTCTTCTTGATTGGATGCTTACCAATGCCCAACTATATATGTCTTCTTCTTTCCAGACATAGGTAGCACCTGAGAAACGCAAGGGTTTGATTTCTTGAATGTTTTGGCTGATGATATTTTTCAACTTCTCTCTTTCAAGTGGTTTGTGACGTAAATCTTGCGATATGCCCTCATCCACAAGCCCAACTTTCAACTACTTATTCACACATCTATGATTTTCTAAAAAATCGGCATGTTGATCATGAAAGTATTTTGCCAACAAATGTCTACCATATAGCTTTTCACGATCTCGATTTTTATTTTGGGATGCTTGAAAGATCTGGTCATATGTGGGGTTGTCAATCATTGCATTGTTGACATGCCCAGACTGATGTTCATTACTTTTTGCCGCCCTCATTGATATATCATTGTTCGCCAACACTTGCGAACATGAGCCTTCATCACTTAGTCTTTTACTTTGTATTGTAGTTACTAGTTGATGGAATATTGGTCTTAGCTCTTTGAACTTCATGATGAGTTCAAAAGTCTCAAAAAGATTTGTATTATGAACTTCACTTGTCATTGTTCTTGACACAAAAAAACCTGTGTACTAAAATGTAAAAAATCAATCAATCAATCAATAGAATAGAAATGAAGCCAACATTTTCTGAGAATATATTCTAGTGATAGATTATATTTGAAATAACAAAAAAGAAAAGTAAAGTAAAACAACCACTTTATTTACCTTCATAGAAATGTGCAGGGCATATGTAAGACTGGAATATATATTTCTTTTAAAAAGAAGATTTCCATATGGATAATACTTGCTTTATTTGTCCATGCACTTCGATCCTTGGGGTACCAATAACAGACCAGTTGCAAACAATTGTGACACAAACACTCCAATCTCTCCACATCTCTTCTTCCAGTTCAACTTTCCATTTACATCTTTGTCTTTGATCACATCGTAACCATGCCAATTGTACTGTCTTGTTTTCAGCATCCACCTCTCTTAACACAACATGTCTAAATGTATTATTTGTATCTAAATTATATTGCACTAAAACGACATCGTTTTCTTCTAACCACACACAACCTGGTAATCCTGGACTAAGCAATGTCTCCCTTGGCTCAAGGTCTTTTGTTTCATATGCAATAAGACTCAACCCTTTTGAAAAAGCCATGAACTTATGTAATAATGATCCAATTGGTCTAACACAATTCCAGTTGAAGGAGAGACAAGTCCTTTGGAAAACACTCATACATGTGATATGATCAATCAACAAGCTTTCTTCACCATTCTCAGTTATGATATGTTGTTTGTAATACTCTGCACTAAAAAAAATCATATGCTCTCGATTGTGTTGCATGGAAAAAAATGATGTGATTCGTGCCTTCCAATGTCCCACACTATTCCCAAGTGTAGAACTTTCATCAACTTTAACAACGACATCATCACTAATTGAATACAACTCTCCTCAAAAAAAGATTCCTATAAATTGTAACTCGTCCAAAGTGCCCTTGATTCCTTTCAATACGCCAAAAATGCTCTACATATTGAATTTCTTCTTCTTTTGGAACACAATATTGTTTTTTTTTTTTGTGATTGCAATTCCTTTGTTTTCTAAAAGCCTCTCACATGCATAACCATGACTATACGCAATATGTGATCTCCAAATATTTTTTGCCTTTGCAACGGATGACACTTTGAAAATTCCATGCTCGTGCCATGTTGAACATAAAGAAGCTTGATCATTTTCAAATACATATCCTTCTGGAAGAACTAAACAAGCATGAATTTCACCAAGCATTCTTTCAAAAGGCATAAGGCCATCTTTGTCCCTTTCAATGTGCTCAAAAACTGTAGTAAACAATCTTCTTCTACAATATTGAGTATATGATATCTCGTTGCTTTGATTATTTGATGAGATATTCACGTAATTGGATACTTTACGCTCAAAAGAAAAACACCAAAAAACATCATGCAGTCCATGACGATAAATATCATCCAGAATCTCTCCACTACCTGCAAAAAATACCAAAAAAATAGAGATTTAATATTGATGAATTTAAATCAAATTATTGCATGTTACTTGAATTATGAAATAGATTTGATACCTGCTACATGTTCCAAAGGAGATAAATTTTCGCCATAAGATTCTTCGTTTCGAACTCTCCAAGCAAGCAACAAACGCTTGACCACTTCTATATCTCTTCTTGACCATCCATGATCACGACTAAAATTGTAAAAAAGATGCGCAACATCGCTTAGCAAAAGTCCTAAATCATACAACGGTCCAGGTATATTAGTCACAACTCCCAAATTATGAGGTAAGCACCATTGTATGAACTTTTGATTTTCCTCTGCTTTGAAGCTTGCATAGTACTTACTTGGCACTTTTGGCCAACGTCCATAACGAATGGAATAAGGAGCAACCTTGAATACCTCTGTAACTGCTGTGTCAATAGCTCTTTTCATATCATTTGTTGATCCTTTCATAAAAAAAAATGTGAATTTTTTGAATAGATTCAATGAAAGGGTGTGCATCACATCATAAACCAAATCTGCAAAGAGATTGAAGGTGTAGAGATCATATAACCTCCAAAGAATTGACTCTCCTGATAGCCCTGCACTTTTTAAAATTTCTTCTCTTTCAACCTGGCTACAAACCCTCTTTGCTTGTGACAATGCCTCAACCATTTCTAGAATCAATCTCTTAGGTGGTGGATATATGGCTTGATATCTGTTTCCATCATAAACATAACGCCCAACAAAATTCTCATTTCTATCACTTAACATAGATTGAGCTTTATCCCTTCGACAAAAAGCTTGGCCACCATCTTAGAAGAGACCAATTTTACATTGGGCAAGATGATCCCCCGTCACCATCATTAGTATAGCACGCAGTCGACACCGCTTCGAAGAGGTTGACACATGACTAGACATATATTTTAAAGGGTAGTTATAGTATAAGAGATTCTAATTCATCCACTAGTGGTCTTAGAAATGCGCCAAAGACATCACCTGAGCTCTTAATAAGCTTCTTACAACTGAGGGGCAAAAATAACACAGGTAAAATATCTACAGTAAAGCCCTTTCCTGCATTAAGAATAGTGATTTCAATCACTCCACAATCTTTTTGGGTTGTTCAAGATGCTTGAAAGCCATCAGAATACAGAAGTAGAGCAAAATTTCGAGGATCGCCCTACCAAAATACAAATGATTTTAGTTAAATTCCATAATACTACATAGACTCATAAAAAAACTAGAAAAAACAATTGATTAGCATGTACAAGATCCATACCTTGCACAATTTTTTTTCACATTGGATATGACCACGACATTTTTCACACACAAAGTCATATACTCTTTCATCTTCATTCCATCCATCTTGAAGTTCTTGACACTTGTTGGGAAATGTTGCATACGCCTTTTTACAGTAATAATTCTCACAAATTACAGGCAATTCATAGACTGAATTTGGATTCCAAAATTCTTGTGTGGCTCTACATTTTTCACCATCCCAAAAGTCATATATATGTTCAAGATGCTCATGTAGATCTTTCCCCAACCATCGCTGCTTATTGCGCCACATCCTCATCAGTTCATGACATATAGTTCTACTTTTTGTCAACAGTTGCAATTGTGAACTGATAGGCGCATAGTCAAAGGAAAGTATGTCTTTCCTTGGTAGACTACATTATGGGCACTTCTCACAACATGACAAGCAATCACGCTTGAGTTTTTGTTTTCTTTGCACATCTTCGCACACACAATATAATACATTTTTTGTATAATTGTCTTCTTTGTT
>MU833001.1:0-62872 GCA_029204225.1 Diphasiastrum complanatum | reverse complement strand
CTCTTAATCAATGATCTCTAATCAATCAATCTCGTCCTACTAAACATTCAAATGGTATCCACAATATATATACACAATATTACAGGTGTGCAGATGAAGAAAGTACAGAGTGGATGTGCAGTGTTTGTAGGAGATCATGGGTGGCTGCAATCGTTGTCCAGTCTGTTAGCGCAGTTGCATGGAGTGAGCGTGAAGAGGCCACGACGTCAGTCTTCGCTAAACTGAACATTGGTGAAGATGCAAAAAGTGCAACACTCTGACAAAATGCCTTAGGATTTGATTTACAGGGTGCCTTCGCTTTTCCTAGTGCACCTTCGGCATTCTGTAAGGCAGAGTCGCCTTTTTCGCCTGTCACAAATCACGTGTAAAAACACAGTGTCACGTTTTTTGTCTTTTCTTCGCCTGTGAGAATTTGCATGTAAATGTGCAGACTGCACGACAATGTGATTTAATATGCAACATGAATGGAGGCAGACTAAAAATGGGATTTAGAAGAGTAGAGATAATAAATCCAACAAAGGGCTCGCAGGGAGGGGTGCTGAGAGGGCACAGACTCTGATTTCTCTCTCTCTCTCTCTCTCTCTCTCTCTCTCTCTCTCTCTCTCTCTCTCTCTCTCTCTCTCTCTCTCTCTCTCTCTCTCTCTCTCTCTCTCTCTCTCTCTCTCTCTCTCTCTCTCTCTCTCTCTCTCTCTCTCTCTCCTCTCTCTCTCTCTCTCTCTCTCTCTCTCTCTCTCCGCCCAGCGGGCGTCGGGCAACGCCCAAGTGGGTGGCGCCGGGCAAAGGCACCAGCGCTAGGTGGGTGGCGTCGGGCAAGCAGCGCCCAGGTGGCACTGGGCAGCTTCACACCCACTTGCACACATGTGAGTAAGCAGGTGGGTTCAGTTATATATAGGTACTGGTTTATTGATGCAAGATTATGTGATAATCATGCTTAAATGTGGGGAAAAGTGAAGGAGGCTTTCAAATAGGAGTAATAATTTCGGGTTTTAAATTAAGTGGCTTGTATGTAGGCCTTGGGTGTAGCAGTGTCTTGTCCATCGTCGTGGTAGAAATGTTCCTGCTAATTGGTGATCGTCGTGTAGGATCATAGCCCGACGCCTTGATCTCTCCAGTTTATAGTCCCAAGCCCTTTACCCACCTTGCAGGGGGAGCCTTACAAAAGTGGGATGCCCACACCGATTGTGCAAGGTTCAGGGCAAAGCATGAGGCAGATCTTCAGTGGAACAGGTCACGCCCACAAGCCTTGCAAGCTGCACAGCCTTTCGCCTGCAAAGATTTATGGATGTCCCATGTTTCTGTTCTAGTGAGAGCTTGGAACTGGATACCAGATGTCGTAGACTAGAACCAAGTACGGAATACCACAAAATTTTAACTACACGGAAACCTACAAAAATTTTGTTTAGGTATTCCGTACAAATTTTTTTAACTACACGTTCTGGGAAAGCATAATGGGATTTCTCATAACGTGCATCTTTGCTTTCAATTTTCTAGGATGCTTCTCATAGTGCCAACATGTCATGGCACATGGATAGCATTCATTAGAATGGGCCTTGTATTTTGTCTTCGTGGCATCCTTGTATTGGTTGCGTCAACCTTTTTTCGGAAGTTGGGAACATTTTCATATTATTATTTTTTATTCTAGTTATACCTCTACTTATGCACACACTTTTGACTCAGAGTTCAATACTTGAGGTATTAAAAAGAAACTCTAACCATTATGCCACAATTCCCAGGCAACTAGAATTTGAAAATAGTTAATTAACTTGCATGCAAGTTTAGATAATCACATCTTTTATTCAAGAAATTTGTGGCAATGCTTTTATGGTATACCACAACATTCTTGTTCTTTTACAAAATTTGATGGGCTATATAAGTTTCAACCCTCAAAATATGGAGTTCTCATGGATGGAATTTCGAAAATACGTAGCCCTCACGGATGGATCTTAAAATTACGTAATCTTCACAGATGGAATCATTGATAGAATTTCGAAGAGGGGTGTTTGTTGGCTCATGGTAGAGATATAATGTACAATAATGGGTGTTTGTTGGCCCATAGTGAGGGTATATTGGCTCATCCTCTTATCTTGATGCTACCACAAGAGGTCTTGCCAATATATCCTTACAATGGGCCTCTAAACACCCATTATTAAGTTCATAATTCCTTGCACATGAGAGTAGGTAATATTTGAAATACGACCAAGCTAGTTGTAGCCATACTCCACAAATCACAAAGCCCGATAAAAATACATACAATATTAACCTATATATACAATAATAACCTAATAATATATCTAGTTGTAGTATTTTGAACTTCTTGCACATTAACTTATTTCAATTGTAGTGCTTTATCTAGTCCTTGTTAGTTTTCTTTATGAATTCAATAGGTAATTAGTTATAAGGCACATATACGAATCACTTATCTTCCTCACGTATCTGTATACTCATCTCACATTACATATGGATTGTGGTTTGTAACTATACCTCAGCTTACATGGATCAATCAGTTCCATTACAAGGATTCGTTTTGTGAATTTTTCATTTGGATTTTGTGGAAAATTTGTATTTCTTTTGTGTTTTGTCTCAGAGTTGTGCTAATCATGTGCTTGCTGATATAGGGACGAAAAGGGGAGGCCTTAAGGGTTTACTTGGATTTAGGAGCTGGCAGGAATTCATCATTTGCTCAAGATACTTTTGTTACATATCATTCTGGCGATGACCTTCAAGCAACATATGTTGGCAATTCCATTTATAGTGATCAAAGTTACCATATATCTCCCTCTAAAGATGAGGTAAAGCATTCGTAACTTTGTTTTGAGGTTTAGTAAGTGTACTCAATACATTGGATTGTTACCTTGTGTATGGGGAAATGGATTATCCACTGACTTCACTTGCCTTTCCATTGGGAAATTCTACCATAAAAAAATGCCAAGGCCATAGCCATCTTTTATGGGAGGATTTCCCAATGGAAAGGTCAGTGAAAACCTTGTTCTCTTGTGTAAAAGATGACCAATGTTACCACGATGAGTGTGACCTTGGTCAAACTTTATGTTTGTGGGTCAGTATGCTTGTTGGCTATTTGTTTGGCCCAAGGCAAAAGGACCATCTCCATGGCATGAAGGCCATGGGGCCTTCAGTTAAGGCTTGAGGCATAGGGACCCTCCCTGTGGTAGAAAGGCCGCGGGGGCCTTCAGTCAAGGCCCCAGGCGGAAGGACCTTCCCTCTGGCAAAAAGTCCATGGGGGCCCTTCTCCCACGTGACAAGCAAGCAAGTGCTTATCTACCCTTTTGGACACAATAGCTTGTTTATGGCTTTAGGTGTTTTCCAAAACCTTAATTAGGGTAATCCAAGCTAATCTACTAAAGGTCTCGTAGTCTTCTGATGAAGCTGATGATTTCAAGGAAGAAAGCAGAATTCTTGATATCGATCTACCTTCCACGAAGGCAAATCAATATTAGCAAAGCACCAATGGACAAGTGAATGAAGACCAATTTGAAAATCCAGATCAAATCTTGTTCGATAGCTGTAATGATCAGGTCAAAGGTCAAAATAAAGAGGTATATTATGAGCAAAACAAATTTCTACAGTTGCAGCTAACAAATTATGGAGTACAATCTGATTGTTGGGAATTGCATTCTACTCCACAAATCAGTGGTTATGATTGTATTATTGACAATGGTCTATTTGGATTAATTTCTGAATATGAATCAACTAAGCGGTATAACACTGATACAAAATTCAAATACCAATACAGCAACGGGCTTTTCAATGATGAAATTGGTATTAGTATTGCTTCCATGAAGTCAATGATAATAGATACATCCCAAGGTCTGAAGCAAATTCATATTGGGCTACCAACAAATGAGTCTAATGTGATATCAACAGAGGATTTGGTGCAAAATCATCCAATATTCTTGCGTTAGAGGATGACATCGATCCTATCAACAAGAAAAACATATTGACATGGGAACCAAATTCAAGACGATCAAACTCCTTTTGTACAGATAACCCAAACATTCCCCTCACTATATGGGACTTGATGAATTCAAATTTGGAATGCTTGCATTTATTGGATGCATTGGAACTTCAAAATGAAATCATTCATTATGAAGTGGTACACAAGGCAATGACAACACCAGATGCAGGGACAAAAATAGACGCATCTGGAATTGGATAGCCTATCCAATCAAGAGAGATACTAAGGAAGAAGACTATTGAATGTCCTGTTGCTTGGATTCCATCAACTAATGCGAAACTAATGCGAAACAAGCAAGAGAAATAAGAATTCTTATTGTCACCATCTTTGCAACGGGGAGGCTTTCCTGTGTTTCATCAATATCTTCCAGTGATCTTATCAAATCAATGAGATCAATTGTAGATCAAAGGTTCTTTATGAAGAATTCTCATTACAACCTTATTCTACGACAATAAGCAGAGGCAGCAAAATTTGATGAACGGTAGATGGCTACTGACAAGAATAATATAAGAAAAGATGTTTCTTACTCAAGGTGGCCAAATATGATTCAACTACCGCCATAGGATTCGTAAAGCATGGCACTCAACAAAGAGCTACATGGTCTTCATTTTTTAGGGCAAAAATGCTTAAAGTAGGGGGAGTGTCATGTGCTACATGTAATTAGCCCATGAGCTTACTAATGAATTGTCAAATATGGCCATGGAGCTAAAGTAGACCAGAATTAGTCATAAGGACAGTTAATAAGGTGGAGATTGTGCTAAATTTGGAGGCTATTGTTCATTTTGTAATTTTGAGTCTTAAGAGATCTTGGAGCTTCTCTTTGAGAGCTTTCTTGATGAAGAAAGTGGTTCATGTGCCTAAAATCACATGAGAGCTATGATCATGCTCTAGAATTAGGCCCCTATCTTGTGAATGATCAATAATCATGAATAAAGATACCTTACTTTGCCTAACTTGGAAAGAATTTGCGCTGATCTATGATAGTCGACATCAAAAATTTCCTGGAAAACTTCATATGAGATGGCTTGGATCTTATAAAGTTATAGAGGTGTTCAAGAATGGTTCTGTTCAACTCCAATCACTTGAAGGTGAACTATTACCAACACGAATTCAAGAAATATTATCTTTGACCAGAACTTTTTTTTTCTCATTCTTATCTAGGATCTTTCTAAAAATTTTCACCACTTTTCTACTATCTTTTCTAGAATTGTTCATGAATTTTCCACCACTTTCTAGCACTCTTTCTAGAATTTTTTCTAGAATTTTTTTAACTTTTCGAGAATTTTTCTAACATCTTTCTCCATTTTTTTCAAGAATTTCTCTAGTATCTTTCTCCCATTTTTTGAGAATTTTTCTACTATATTTTATTTTTGAGAATATTTCGAGAAATTTTCTAGCATCCTACTAACAATATTTTTCGAGAATTTTTCACGAGTTTTTTCTATCATCTTTTCTAGAATCTTTTCGAGATTCTTTTCAAGAATTTTTCAAGACTATTTTGGAATCTTTTTGAGAATCTTTCAAGAATCTTTCTAGACTTCTTCCAAAATCTTTCAAGAAATTTTCGAGAATCTTTTGAGAATCAATTCAGACTCATTTGAGAATTTTAGAAAATTCTTATGGAAGCTTTTCGAGAATCTTTCGAGAATTTTTTGAGACTCGCCAAATTTAAAAAAAACTTGTTATAATTTTCACAAATCGTTTTCAAGAATCTTTCTAAAATCTTTCTAGCATCTTTTTGAGAATCTTTCAACAATCTTTCTATGAACTTTTTGTATCCATCTATTTAAGATGATGGCCACGTTGTCATCATTACTCCCACACGTTTACGCTAACATATAAAAATGGATTTATTTTTTATTTCTTTAATTAATTCCATTTTATAAACGGTCTTACCATCATTAAGACTGATCTGTCAAATCATATTTTTAAACTATGAGCTATGCACGTCATTAATTACAGAAATGACAGATGTCACGTCATCATGACACGTCATCGTCCTCTCCACACCGCCACTACATATCATAGTCATTTTCTATTTTCTTTCTCACACTTTCTTCTTGCATTTTTTATGCTTTCTTACGATTACTATCTTTGCGATCAAGCATTCTATTATAACCTGTTGTGGTCTACGAAGCTTTCGTCAATTATTCGACAAAATGACTTCTGGATCTAGCTCTTCTATTACCTGGAAAGCATGCGCAGGAATCTAGCTCAACACTTCAGGCAAGGCTAGAGCAGCTGCAGAAGGTGACGCTGGGGCAACTGATGAAGATGAAGATGAACTTGACAACCAGCCACAATGGTTCACTTCCATGACCAGCAGAGCTAATAATTTAGTTGCTACCATATATGAATTTGATAGATATAATCAGCAAAACATCATGGAGTTGATAGAAGCAGAGCGAAAGTTTCAGGTGCTCTCTCAAAGAGTCTTATGAGAAGATTGATTTGCTCGAATCAGACAACACTAAGCCGATTGACCAAAATCGTTTCCTCGAAACACAGCTTCATACTGCAACAAAGGAAACTGATTCTTTGAAAGAAATCGATAAGGCAATTGAGGCCAAGTCTGCTGTCAATTATCAGAGTACTATTAAATCTTTAAACCAACAATTGCTGGATGCCAATAAGCACAATGTCGCTCTTCAAAAACATTTGTAAGAGGAGCGAGCAACACGAATAAATTCAGAAACTGCACTTGCCCTATGCAGCAATGCAGGTTCTATCACAATAGATCTCTCGAAACTGAATCAGCTCCAAGGCTAGATGCTAGATAATTTTTGAGTCGAGTTCCTGCAACCGCTCAAAGATGAGAAGGTGCTAGTCGAAGAAGAGTTGGCAAAGTTGAAGGAGCTGTCTATTGAAGCCACCCAGACATGCAATGGGCCAGACTCTCATGACAAATATTTACGGGCCCTACTGAGAATTGATGATCTGACATAAAATATGAATCGACATATTAAACTAGTGTAATTTCAACTCTTAGTTAAATATACCTCGTATGGTACAATTGAACATACATTCAACCTAATTGTTAACTAGACCTTTTCACAAAAACGATGCACCTGTAGACTTAGAGGTGTGTTTGTTTGTTCCGTAGAACATATATTGATCACACACTTCAGTCTCGATCATCGAGAGAGGAAGAGTTTATGTATTTGTGAGAGGTTGAAGAAGTGAATAGAGTGTTGAGAATTATTCTCTCTTATCTCTATTCTCCGCACTATTGAGTGTGAGTGATCATGAGTCTACTACCAATCTCTACTGCATTATATGAACTACTCTATGGTTAGACAGACTCTCTAGTGCATTACAGTCATTTGCTGTGTGTCCGTAAATATGCTCTAAAGAACTGTCTTAAAACTATCGTATTCGTCTTTCGTGAACACTTTCTTTTCGACACTCGAATAACGACTACATTTGGTACAGTCTAGCACAATCATTGATAGAACTGTATGTATATATCTAATATGACAGTTCCTATCTGAGAAATTGAGTCTTTGATCTGTGTTCTTGCTTGTAACTAGCATAAGTTTCTAACGTACTCTAAAACTATTTGTGCTCTTTAACCATAACTTTGGACTTAAGTTGTTGAGGACTTCTGTCTGGATCCGAACAGTTCGCAAATATGATTAACTAATTGTTTGTACAACCACGAATGCATCGAATATTTCTTGACTCTCTGTTGACAACTTAATCAGTCAGAGTGTAGTACTTCTATACTACTCTGATAACACCTCACTTGTAGAACACATTTCATTCGATTTGATAGAGACAAGACTATTGCTCTGGAATTATTAACACCACACCCCCAACGCATGTAATACTAGTTACATTCTAATGTCTATTGACAACCAGAATAACTCTTGAATCTACTTCACTCGAAATAAATTGTAATTGTACCAAATACATAACTTCCAAACGCTATCCCCTGAGGGTTTGATATTATTTACTACAAAATCTATATTAACCTCGTCGATATAGTACGATAGATGTCGTCAACTACACCCTTTGGTTTTACACAGGATTGATCAGCTAGCTTGATTGCAAATTTTGCTGGCTTCAATCCTTGCAAACTCCATTTTTGATACAGAGTAGATCAAATTTACACCTGATCCTCCATCTACCACTACTACCTCGTTCTTGAATCTCTTGTGTTTGATTGGCAAGGTGATATTGTGTTCTTCGCTTTCCCACACTACCCGAATGTGGAGGATGTTGCTAAGTTTCTTTGTAGTCTGCATAGTATATGGGCTCTTGTGTTACTGGTTCCACTTCTATTTCGGCCCATTCGGCCAGGAGACTCTTGGCTTGCGACGCAATTTGCAGTAACTCTTCAAGGGATAAGCTAAAACAACTTGCCAGCAAACTTGTGAGTATCTCAGTATGCGGATCCTTGGGCTCCACCATGTGGAATGGTAGTTCATGATGATGCAACTGATCATTCTGATCAGTTCACAATGGCAAGCCCATTTGTGGTGATGGTTCTTCATCAGCAGGAGGTTCTGCAGGTACGTCTCTTGCTTGTGTTTTTTCCTTCTCTTGCGCTTTTTGCACCCAGTGGCGTATCTTGTGATATTGTTTTACTTCTTCCCTCACATTCAGATATGGTCCTGCAGTTGAGGGTTGGTCATCAGATACTGACAAGGGTGGTGAGGGCATCACTTTCTTCCACTTTTGCGCTCACATGACTGCTAGCACTGGGTCATGAAGGTGTTGTTTTTCTGGTGGCATCCTTCTTGGAACTGCTATAGGGTAGACTGAGATTAAATTCAATGGTGCACTCATTCCAAGTTTCAGTGGACAATTCTTGTAACAGTTTCCATATCCGCATTCTCGACAGAAGGATGTGTATTGTCCCTTGTAAGGACATTTTGCAATTTGATGGCATTTGTCGCATCCATAGCAGCCATAATTTCAACTACCTTGACGCTGAGGTTGAGCCGCATAGGTCGCATAGTACTCATTAATGGCTGGATCTACAAATATCTCATCCGGTCCGTACCACTACTATTGCTTAGGTTGCGGTGATGTTGGTACTTCATGTTCCACTGCTGCTAAATTCACATGAGCCACTTGGTTGTTAGTTGGCCCTGGTGGCGCAGGTAAGACCATGTGTTGCTGATTGTTCGGCATGCTCCTTGGTGCCGGATTGAGTGCCCCTTGATGATAAGGATAAGAGGTCTGATAGGGATTTCATTGCTTCTTGCAACGTAGCGTACTGCTCCCATCTTTTAAGTTCTCTTCTGATACTACGTGGTAATAGGATCTGATGATCCATCACATCTAGGTATTTCCATTCTGGTGCCTTCCAAACTACTTGCAAAGGTGTTACAGGTACAGGTTGACCCATAGGATCCATTGGTGCTAGTACAAGTTGACCCATAGGATCCAATGGTTCTGGTTCGGTCTCGATTCGCACAGTTGCAATTCTAGGAAGGGTTGGTGCTTGATTCGTTGTTCTTCTCGCGATTGATCGTCCGGATCTCAAATTCATTCGGCGATAAAGTGTAGAGATGTTAGATCTTGCTGGTACCATGGAATTAAATCTAGATCTTAAGGAATCAAATCAATTTGATTGGCCAATAGTGTGATTTTAGGCCTTAAGGAATCAAGTCAATCTGATTGGTAGGAACCTTCGTAGGCTTCTATGCAGGTCTGGGATAGTACCCTGGAGCTACTGCTAGTCGTACAAAAGTTGGTTCTCACTGGATTTTGAATAAACAAAATCTGATGGGTTTTTTGCCTCTTTTTCCTTAAAAAATAGATTTGGGCTATTTTTCTGATTTTTCTTGGTTTTGTGAATGGATGCCAAGCTCTTAGAGGCTATTTTGGGTCTCCACTACCCTCTCACACCTCCTCCACTAGCTGAGAATAGTCCAAGCATACACAAGTACAAAAAACAAGCTAACTTTACCCAAAATCCACCTAAAAACACTCTAAAAAAGCAAGAATAACTAAAAATACAACTAAACTAATTAGTGAAACCTATCCTCGGCATCGGCGCCACTGTAGGAATTGTAGACATAGTCGGTGAGCAGTCCTTCCGCTTGTCAATAGGATAGGAGCAAACTTTCTTACTCTCTCATTCACAATATATGATAGGAGCGAACTCAACTCTAGAAAGAGTTAAATGGCATAAGACTATTGGCTCATTTCTAAACTTAAGAGTCTAAGTTATTATGATTTAATCTAATTTGCAAGTAGGTGTATTTCAACCTCCCCCTATCAACACTTGCATTCATCATTTTGTTGAATGGTCCCAATTGGTAGGATCTGTGGTATGGGGGTATATGTTGATGTTTTTCCAACAAGGGCGATCCTCCTTTACCGAATGATTTTGATCCGTGAGCCGATATACTTGGTTTGATGGTTAGCCCCATCCTAAGGAATCTAGAGTGGTTGGCAAATGACGCTGTTTTCTCTGATATATCTTTTACCCCCAGGATTTTCATTAGATATGAGAGAGCTTGGTGCACTAGTATATTTCATCCCAAAAAAAATCGGATTGATTTAGTACATAGCAATAATTTTCCTAGCCATGACGGTTCTCTTTTTGCAAAGTGTCACACATCAAACAATTTGTTGATGGAACAATAGTAACAATAACTTGCTAAACTTTTTCAGTACTCATTTTTTCACTCAATACTTATGAAAGTCCATAGATTTGATGGATTCATAATCGATGATGAAAAAAATAGTGCTAGGTATAGTGGGTGCACGAAACAAGTGGACGTGACCATTATCTAGGGTGTTGGTCACTCATAAGGTTGGTATCTTTTTGGAACTTTGGTCACTCACAATGTTGAGTTTTTTTTTTAATTTAGGTCTAGGGTTTTATGTAGGGCTTGTCTTTACGTTTAGGATTTTATGGTTGTCTTTTCTATAACGTTTGTGTAAAACCTAAAGACCTATCATATTTGTTTTAGTTAAGTTTTGATCCTTGGGGTGTATCTACATAGCCATTAAATTACTCATCATCATGTTGCTTAGCACATGCATTGCAATGACAACGTAAAGGAAATTGAGCAAGGAATATTTTTTGGAATGTATCTGATCTTTGTCAATATACTTAATGTCATTTGGCTACAAGAATGATGAAATGCCAATGCTATGTTTGATTTTCTAGAATGCCAACATTGAGTTTGATTCTATGAATGACATGTTTTGTTTGATTCTCCCTAGATCTTGCAAATGTCTGTGACTTTCCATAAGGTGTTTCCATGTAGAAAATAACCTAGATGTTGCGTTTACCATGAAAGATTGCCTCCCCAGCAAGAGCATCAATGCTCTTGTTCCAAAGGTGATGTTGCTAAAAAATATTCACTCTTTTTTCTATAAGCAATTATTGCCTTTGGAGTAGTGCTCCTACTAGGCAATGATACTCAACAAAACCTACTCCAGAGACAATGATATCTAGCAAAAAAAACTTATGGAGCAAATTGAAGATAACTAAAGGATTGAAGTACAAATTGTCAACATCTTCATAAAGTTAGAAATCAAAGTTAATCTGATATACATTTTATGTAAGCCTTAAATGTGATATTGTAATTGGTGTACAGTTAATTAGATTTGCTGTATTCAGTTGTGTTTGGGATGTGACCCGTTAGGATATATTGATCGGGCACTGATCCCATAGACGACTACTTGGGTTAGCCGGGTAGCCACACATAGGAAAAAATTAGCCTGTATAGTGATTTTGAGTTCATTATGCTATACTCAGGGGCATGTCCTAGGTTTGCCAGTATATGTGGCCATATTGGGCCTAACTCTAGTTTGGCAGGTGGTAGGCCAGTTTAGTGACACCTATTGAGCCCATGCAGTTTGGGGCTTTGCTATATGTACAATTGGAATAGCGTCTTTCACCAGGAGAAATAGCACTCAGAGCATCTCAGGAGAGAGGACTCCATATAGGGTATCGGTAGTCCGGATGGCAGGAGACAGCAAAGTTCCTTCGATCGGAATTTTGAGGAAGATCAAAACAATCATCGTAGGTGGATTCTGGGGAGAATTCACGGAGAAACTTGTAGTTTCAATGGTTTCGAAGAAATCATCGATGGTGGCCTCATAGTTCACTGTGTGGATAGTCGTTTGGCGCAACGAGGCTTGCATGAGTTTGCAAAGAGCAGTGACAAAGAGCCATAGCAATTTATAGGTCAGAATGGGTGAAAAACTAAGGAAATTTCAAAATTTTCCGATTTTGTGGGTGTTGGTGGATTTCTCAGAAAATCAGTCTGTTTTGCAGTCAATACCGCATCAATCGAAGAGCCATAAATTGCATCAGATGCCTTGAGGTAGTGTAACCTCATCCAAGCAAGGAGCTGCAAGAGAAAACTCAAGGAAAGCCTGAGTGAAGCCCAACAAACCTCCATTCTTCTATCTGCTAGGGTTTTCAGGGCAAAAACCCTGGTTCTCTCTCAATAGAAAGCAGATTTTGTTGCTGTAAAACTAGAAGGCAGGGCACCTTGGTACTGTGTGAATGCTAGCAAGTGTGAGTCAAGTACAGAGTAGCATGGACATGCATAACTTCTTTTGGACACTCCAGACGTTGCTACAAATTATTGTTTTTCACTCTTATCACATTTGAGCTTAAGGGAGAGAGTTAGAGTTAATCTGATATACACTTTATGTAAGCTCTAAATGTGATATTGTAATTAGTGTACAGTTAATTAGATTTGCTGTATTCAGTTGTGTTCGAGATGTGACCCGTTAGGATATATTGATCGGGCACTGATCCCGTAGATGGCTACTTGGGTTAGCCGGGTAGCCACACGTAGGAAGAAATTAGCCTGTACAGTGATTTTGAGTTCATTATGCTATACTCAGGGGCATGTCCTGGGTTTGTGAGTATATGTGGCCATATTGGGCCTAACCCTAGTTTGGCAGGTGGTAGGCCAGTGTAGTGACACGTGTTGAGCCCATGTAGTTTGGGGCTTTGCTATATGTACAATGTTTCTTCATAATAGACTTAAATTTTGTTGTGCCATCTATGAGAGCTTGTGAGGAGTGGCTATGGTAATTGTGTGATGTGATCTACATATTGCACTAGATTCTATCAGAATTTGAACTGATAATAGCCATCTTCATCAGATTATAGCCAAAGAGTTTATTCAAACGGGCATTTGGAGCAGGCATTTACGTTTATTTTCCAAGAATCAATGCCTTTAGAGCAGCAATGCTAGCTAGCACTTTCTACTCTAGAGATGCTATTGAGATTGTTTTAAAGAAGCAATCACCACCTCAAACATAGGAGCACTAGCGCTGATACCTCGCAGAACCTACTCTAGAAGCGATGATACTTGGCAAAAAAAATGGCAAGAGTGAATTGAATATAACTAAATGCTTCAAGCGCAACTATTCAATTTCTTCAACGAGGTGATAATAACAATCTTCATCAAAGTTTAGCCAAGGAATTTCTTCACTTTTGGAGCAGACATTTGCAATTTTTTTCAAGAAATCAACACCCTTGGAATAGGAGCATTAACACTCTTGCCCCAGTTGCTGAAAAAAAATTTCTCTTAAATTTTTTTGAAGTAATCATCACCTTTGTTCCAAATGGGATGGATGATACCTGACTATTTTTTATGTCCTTACATTTTCACGTGACATGAAAATGATTACCTTGAAGTTCCCGCCTATAGATTATGCATATTTCTATGTCTCATATATCCACTCACTCCACCATACTTGACATAGCACTTGCTTGCATGGATTCTGTTCATCCCACAATGTCACCACACATAGATTGTATCCATTTTACAACACCTCACACAAATCTTATCAAAAATTTTGTCCATCCTACGACATCACCACATATAGGTATTGTGCATACCATCACATATAGCTATTGTGCATCCCATCACACTCAGTGTAGATTATACACATCCTTCTGTCTTATCTTTTCCATTAAAAAAAAAGAATAGTACTTGGATGCATTTTGACAAGATTTGGAAAAGAACAGACTTTTTAACGTATTGTTGACTTGTCCAAAACTGTTTTAAATTCGTTGACTAAGTCTCCCCTTCCTTCTCATCTACATGCATTAGTTAAGCCCTTTGATAGAAAAAAATATTCATGTTGGCCTGATAGGGTACCACTGCCATTATGTGGGACACCATTTTCATATGGGGGTCATATGTACATAATTAAGCTCAGTGAGCATTTTTCTAATGTCGGACTAGGTTTATTTTTCTTGACTAGCATTGATGTCCTTGTGAATAGTGTTGTCACATTAATGCCATATGTAGGACCTCAATACAATTGGGGTGATTGGCATGCTCTATGTCACCATCAATGGAGAATGCAAATATATGGTTTAAATTCCAATGCTTGTTCTTTGGAAGAGAGGCGGATGCAAAAAAAAATGTTTCAAAAGCACATCATATGTACATCGATGGACGTCCAAAAATACATAGAAACATTGTTGCATATATACATAGTTCTATTTGTCACCTTTCATTAACTAATTGTGACTTTGAAGAAACACAACAATGGAAAGGAAGATTTTTCTATGTAATGGTTTGTGCAGTCAGACTTATTAAATGTGGTGAAGAACTTTTTTAATTACTATAGCTTCAATCGTCCTCTATCAAGTTGGTTACAATGCTCGGAATCAAAATAAACCTGCATAGGATAGTATGGAATTCTGACAAAAAGATTATGTATGGGAACATAAATAGAGTAGACACAATATTTATAGATTTCTCGGTTATTTTGTCAAGCTCCTCTTGGGTAATCTTCACTTTTGATGAAGAACCTTCTGAGGAGCTGGACGAATAACACGAGGAGGAGAGGGCGATTCTCGGTCTGAATCAGATTCTCCAACATCTGATTCAGAGATCAGAAAAATATGGGATCTCTTGCTAGGGATAACTCTAGGAGGAAGGGAAGTAGCTGGCCCATTAGAGGAGTTCTCAATATCAAAAAGACCCTTTAAGGAATGCCACGTAGGATATACAAAAATATCAAAATAAAAAAATATATATATTGTTTATTTGCTTGCCCACACCACTCCTAAGGCCTCCCCAACTCCCAATGATCTAACCACAATGTCTATAGTCATAGTTAAGAACTGTTAACAGTTCGCAGTATAACTTGACTAAATTCAAAAATATTCCCTCCATTGGTTACAAAAAGGACAATATTTTTACTGGATCTAGAATATGACCGCCATCCCCAAATTCGAATCAGGAAAAATTGCAAAATGTTTACATATGCATTCCTTCCGTGAGAATGGAAATATGAGCGCCAACTACTTATTGGAATGAAAAAATGAGCGGCATTTCCAAATTTGAATCAAGCATACAAGCATGGAAATTGGATTGATCATACATAGTATATAATATAATCAAAGATGAGTATTTTGTTTTGCTTCATAGAATCTGGTCATAGTACTTTGATGCAACTGATTACTCTATTATTTTTTTGATGATGACATTATATCATCTACATGTGGATATCCCTATTGATTTGGCACCTTTGCAAAGAAGAAGAGGCAAAGGAGTTCAAATATCTGCTGAAGATCGTTCTCGTTACAGGGCAGAAGGAAAGAAAAACTTGGATTTGTGGACAGATGGAACATCATATTCACAAGACCCAAGCACTTTGACACATCTCACATTCTCTTCAATAACTCATTTAGTTACATGGATATGCAATGGGCATAGTGGATTACTAGGATATTGTGAAAGATTGCAAAACCATGGAAAAGAACTTTATATGAATAAAGTTCACTTTTTAGAAGGTGAGTTAATTTGGATGTCCTCTTATTGTCAGAATAGAGATTGTCATCTCCAAAAGACGTTAGAAGAAAATGAACAACTTAAAAAAAATAATGAATCATTACAGAAGATAACAATCAATATCAAATCAAAACTAGAGCAAATGCAATCAGTCTTACAGTCTATTCGTATTGAAAACTTACAATTACTGAAAGATGTGGATTTGACAAAGAAGAAGGCTGAAAGTAAGAAGCGAAAGCGACAAAGTTACAAGGATATTCAAACGCTTTCAAAAGGAGGTTATTTCATGCTCGTGCTTGCCAGTGTGAGTTCTCCATCCCTTGTGATGACCATACACTCAAGCTTCCATATGTATTTGCAAAAAATGTTGTATGATCTCTTAGTATGTGCTGCATATGTCAAAATCATAATGTTAGTCTTATGTTTGGATCTAAATATATATGAAAATTTGAAAGCATTTTGAAAATTTTATACTAACCATGTAATGAGTGATGTGATCTTCTCCCCATGCTTTTGATATTGCATTAACAAACTCGACACAAGTCCTTTGGACAACTTTCTTATCAATATCAGAGTATTTTTCTTTTCTTAAAATAGCAATCATACTATCAAGCTTTTTCCATATATCAACTTTTAGTACTCTGGTTTTGTCATCTTTCTCGAAGTCCTAAGTGGCAGCAATAATATCTGTCCAGACTAAGTATTAAATATTAGAAGCCTTACCAATATGATTTGATAGAAAATGACATGCTTTTGCTCCTCTCTTATGCTTGGCTTAGTTGGCATGTTCCCATTCTTTCTTGAAAGCTTTTCATCTTTTTGAATTTTGACATGTCCTTTATGGAGTCCTGCTTTTGATAAAACATCTTCTAATTGAGAGATAGCGTCCTTTGCTAATGATGATGGCTTAGTATTCCAAGCGAAAACTATATGAAGATAAATGATCTTTTCTATTAATCTAACTTCTGCATGAAGAGTGCAAACATGCACATTTTTTAAGGGGATAGGCAGCACATGCTTCCAGTTTGAATCTGCATATTCTCTAGTAATTCATGTACTCCTAGTTACATCTTTTGCCATTTTCATGTAGTACAAACAAGGGTGTTTTGATGTAGCTATTTCTGATATAATTCTTCGTCGACCTGGCAGTAGATAGTTTCGAATCACACCTATGCACAGTAAATCGGACGAAGATTCTTTTTCTGTATTTTTAGAGTTTTGATGATTTTTTTTGTGTTTTTTGATGGTTTTTCTGATGTTTCTAGAAATCTACTAGGAAAGATTTTTCGCACTTCAAACTAAAGGTTATGTGATCAAAACCGAAGGTGACTGCAACTCGGCGAACATTTCCTGAAAGAGAGCAAAAAGTTATCAGCTCTGATGACGATTTTTGTCTTCTTTTGACCAAACTTTGGCAGATTTGACTGATTTTGTTGTTTTTCTCTTATATCTCAGATCCAAATTGATCTTAAAATTGGTGATTAGAATAGCTTTTCTTTTTCCACAATCAGATTAGATTTTAAACAAGCAAATCCACTCAAATCAAGCAAAATCACTCCCAAACTAACCCTAAATGCAGATTTAACACTATTCATGCCACGACAAGATGCCTTATGCAAGCTAACCATCCGACAACCATGTTGCAAACTGAAAAATTGGCGTAGCTCTTTGGCAACGGCACCAAAATTGAGTGGGTTTCTTTCCTTGCCTATCCTCAACCAAAATCTAATCAATCTAGCATTGAGGAGATGAAGTTAGTTGTCACGCGTAGATTCATTCCCATGAGAGCGATAGCATAGTTCAGATTTTAGCATGAATGGAAGATTCACATCTCTACCATCCATTAACCCTAAGGATTAACAATAATCCATCAACACTAGATCCACAATGAAGATAGCTTACTCTTTTTCTCTCTCCCTTTCTCTCTCATAAAAAGGATAAAAACATGCAATCCCAATAACAATCAGATCCAACAATTAGCAAAACACAATAAAAGCATGAATAGTTCTTCCTACGTTGAAGAGCCAGAGAGCTCGAAGATGGGCAAAGAAAGATCAAACAGTGGCCTATTTGTGTTCAAACGTGTGTGCAGCGTCCACATCTGACACACAAGAGGTCATCCTTGAGGAGGCTACAGAGGAGCAATCATCATAAACTGAATAAAGGAATACAATGATGCCCTATATATACCCTCTCCCTGAATCAAATAGAGGATTCAAAGAAGGGAGGGAATAGGATTTGGAGAAAAAATAGTGTGCCTTCCCAATAGGAGGACCCCTACTCCAAATCAACGTGACCAAGTCCTAAAAATGTGACCAAATAGGGCCCAAGGCCAGTATACGAATAAAAAGGGCCATTAGGCCTGCTTATGCATAATAACGAATAAAAGAATGGATGTGGCGAATGTAATGAGCCAAGTCCATAACTAAAACCAAGTAGTAATTCAATCTCATGAGGCTCTAGTGGGACCAGTTGACCTAGCTTGCTCGATATCAGATTCCATGAGTTGCATTTTGTTTAGAATATGTTTTTTTTTGCTCTCTACGCTGTACAAATGCTTACAATAAATCTCCAAGGCATTAGAGTTGGTCAAACGCATAAGGTCCTAATTTCCTAGAACTGGTCCTAAAATGACTGGAAACCCATGTAATCATAATTTTCTCCTTTTTCTCTTTCTATTGATACCCATATTGCATACATTTAATAACAAAAAAAGAATTTGTGAATCTTGATTCGTGGCCCTTGAGCAATTCACGAATTACGAACCGTGATTTGCTGCCTCAACTATGAGACACACACACACACACACACACACACACACACACACACACACATATACATAGATAGATAGATAGAGATCAAAGTTCCAAGTTCTGTACCACGGCACCTGCTGGTACAACACAAGTTCCGTAGGTGTCGTGGAACTTCAGTTTCAGGGCACCCACGACACCTGTTTTTTTTTTTAAAGTTATTTTTTGGTTAAAAAGCCAAAAGAAAAAAAAATAGTTGCCATGGTACGACACCTGGACCCCACAGCACCTGTGTCATGGGGTACTTTGTTAATATAGATATAAAATTATATAATTATATAATTATATATATATATGCATTCCAGACACCGTTCCGCTATATGAAATGCTCACGTTTCAGGACACTCGTTCTAGAACATGTTCTGCTGCATCTACGTCATAGACATAGGCCACTATTTAACCATTTGGCAACATGACCTTATAATTTGTGCTACCAATCATTCTAGTAAGATAACAAGTTTAAATCTTTACATATAGTTCCTAGCCTTGATGTGAAAAGCATTATTGACATATCACGCATCTTAAATATGGTCACTTAAATGCTAATTGCTTTTGGAAATTGGTTGTCCAAAGCCACCATATTGGGTCGTGTCTTCTTCGAATTAGTAGCCACACCTCAAGTAGTGAAACACATTCTTTGTGAGGTATAATGAACAGGTTACTATGCAGTGAGCTACATGCATCATCTTCAAAAAATGAAATCTTGTGCTTAATCTACTTCATGTTTGGTAGGTTCTTACAGTTGAGATAAACATCAATAATCGTTCCATTCAGTATATGAAGACATACATTGATTTGATTACAGATTTTCACTTTTCTTCCACCAACCTCTTTCCCTTGGAGGGTAATTAGACCATTGTAATTGTAACGAAAGTTGGAGAACCTTTTAATCCATTCCTTACTGAACACCATTATCTAGAGAGCACAAAGTTGTATAAAAGGTTCTAAACTGACACTTTAACAATTTGAGGAGATGGGAAGTTTATGCGGGTTACTAGGAATTTCAAGCTCTTCTAGATAGCACATGGACTGTCAACTACCTATTTAGTGATGACTTTAATTTTCAAGAGCTGTGTGAATGATAGCTTTGGGTGTCAAAAGTTGACAATTGATGTGGGATGCATGAGACATTGATTATTGCAGAAAATCCAACTCAAATGCTCAATAGGGTACGATGCAAAATGTCGGCAGGTCCACCTTCAAGTTGTTCATGCCTATATCTCTGCCCCCCATCTCTTACATAAAGCCAAATGTCAGTATCAGAGTTGTTCAAAGCACAAACAAAGCACCCATGAAGAAAGTAGGCATTCTTTTCCTCTTATTTCACATGACTTTAGTTGAAATTTTTTTTGTTTCTCTCTGTTTGGCCTCCAAACCCCTTATTAGGAAAGCGTATGGTGAGTAGAGATTAACCTGGATACATTGGTCTTACGTTTTACATCTAGAGAATACCATTGGCGGCTTTATGCTTCAAGAGCCATTTATAAGGGACACACATATCCAAGGATTTCACTAGACTTCAAGAGGATGACATTTGAAGATCTTTGCAAATACCTAAGGGAAGAGACACACAATCTATTGAGACACACAATCTAGACGAGTTACTAAAAATCTTTGAATTTGATTATCCATGACTTGAGACCAGGATATTCTATTTGAAATTTGCAACTTCCCATCAAAGAGCTCAGCCATTTCTATAAGTGAGGGGAGCTATTTTCTTTGAGGTCCTCCAAATGTTTTTTTTTAAATAAGTATTTTGATTCAAAACGAGTGATTGAAAGGAGCCAATAGGACTAGAGCAGTGTGAAAGGCTATTATTAGGGGACTTCAATGCCATTATGAGCATCTTGGAGGCTACCTGAGCTCTATTGTGAAGACTCGGGATTGGAGAGGATATCAGAGTGTCAAGAGGGCCTGGTAGCATCTTATGGAGAGTTCTTACTAAAGATAAGAGAACCACATGCATTGACCATCTTCAATGGTTTTAGTGTCGGCCTGGACAAAATGCTCTAATAAAAAATCAATACGTTGGACAAAATGTGGCTAACTATCTCATGGCCTTACATTACTAGCTTTATTGTCACGTCACCCACTCTTTGAAATCATTCATATCTGACATTAAGCCTCCATTGATCTTCGCTAGCCTAACTTCTCAATTATGATAACACCAGCACCTATGTTTGCCTTTGAGCTAAAGGTATCCTTATGTATCAATCTATGCTTCAGATTTTGTATTACTTTCCTTCCCATCATGTCTCCATTGTTTTAATCCCCAATTGTTTCACTGTACTTTTATATAAACTTTTATAGCCATTTATTTCATACGAGTATATGTAGCAAGTGACCCATATCCATGTCCATGTATGAACGATTATATGGACAATCTTACAGCAGGACATGCACTATGGAAACCAAAGGTCATCCATGATGCCTCACTCATTGCTTGGAAGTGTAGAGAGTTCATGTGTGCAAAATCATCATGATTGGACTCCCTCGTCCATATCTCTCTAGTCTTCTAGTTTGTTGATATGCAGACTTGAACTTAGTGTCGACGGCGTCTGTACATTGTAACGCGTGACCTTGTTGACAAGTGCCCTATGCCCCTTTCTATTAGAAAGACTAAGACTTGTAAATAATTTGGTTCTTAATCACTTCAATAAGATTGTTTCCCATGTATAGTAGGTTTTTTAGGTGCAACAGTTCTCTTTAATTGTAATATATAAGTTTTATTCCATGAATTCTGGAACTTACCAAACCTTGGGGTTAGTCACAGATTGGCTCAACTCATATGGGGCTATTTCTGAGGAGGCTCTTAGCCCGATGGCAAAAGCTCAAAGTTTGAGGCCATGAGATAGGCTGATTTTTTCTGCCAGATTTTCATCCATGCACCATATACTTCAGGAACAATTTAACTCTATGGAGAGGTTTGATATATTGGTGGTGAGAAAAAAAATAACTCACAATATTATTTTTGCAGTTATGGTCTTCTATGGAATTAATTGGCTTTTGAGATACAAATAATGGCTATATGTCATATTGTGTATCATTAGGGTGAAGCATGATGCCTTATGTCCTCTGCAATTTTTTTCTTTTGCATAGATGAGTAATGTGCTGGTCTTGAACATTTTGTGAGCTTTCATGTCTACGCAGACCTTTTTTCTTTTTGTGGACAGCTTGTGGAATATTCATCTGCTCTTGGCCCCACTGAGAAAGAGATGTGTTTTCCTTGCCACACTCAGGAGGAGGTAAGCATTCATAATTCTCACTGGGTATCTCATTTTGGCACTCTTTCCACTCGCATAATAGTTTAGAGCACAAAGGTATTCTTGACATACCTTACTATATCATAGTAAATGTTACAACTCCCATGAATCTCCGATTGCCTTGAAAGTTACCACACACCCCATACCAATGATGACACACCATATCTGCCCATCTATAGGGTCACAACCGACCCACCCCGATGCATTGGAGCTATCAACATAGTCATGCCTAGTTGAGCCTCCTACGATAACTGGCATCCCATACTACCAGCCATCACACTCGGCTCTCCCTAGCACACATCTCCTGGCCTAGAGATGTATCCTGGCTCATGCACGTGCTCTCCATCCCCCAACTTCCATGGTAGATTGAGTGAATGGAAAGAGGGAAACCCCACCACTATATAGGCATAGCATAGTGACTCCCATCAAGCACAGTCCTGTCAACGACACGTGACCACCTAGGATGGTGACGCGTGGCACCTAAACATGTCGATAACACCAGACCTATGTCATGCCCCTTGCGAGGTTGTCATTGAATGGCATACCATTATGGTACATAACATTCTCCCCCCCACAAAAGCTTCTATGGAAAAAACTAGGGAATCTAAGTCTCAAATTGCTTCCCTCTCTCAAGTGTTCTTATTCTTTCGACTTACCTTTCCAATGAATCAAATGTTCATAAATCAAATGATTTCTCAGCTGATGACATCGGGTATCCATGCTCCTATTTGGTTCATGGGGTACAAAAGCAATCAAATCCTCCAACAACACTAGATCATCTATGGGAATCAAGTTATTCTTCCCACCAAGTCGTTCCTTTAAACGACTAACATGGAATACAGGATGAACCTTAGTTCCAACAAGGAGTTCTAATCTATACGCAGCCCTACCAATCTTGTTAAGAACTTTGAAAGGAGCGCTAAAACGTGGAAATAACTTCGAACATTTCCCCATTCGAAGTGCCTTAGAGTCTTTTGAGATTCTAAGTTACACCCAATCACCGATGTCAAATTCTCAAGGAGCGCAGCTTTGATTAGCATAGAATTGGGCTCGATCCTAATCCGATCTAATGCTTTCCCTAGCCACCTTCAACATTTCCTACATATCATACAAGAAATCTGCTGCAACATAAACATTGAGAACTTTGAGTCCAACGGAGATAGGGGGATAGGCTGAAAGTCGTACAAGAGCATAAAAGGACTAAAACTAGTGGCAGAATGCTTCATGCTATTGTATACGAACTCGACCATTGGGAGGTACTTTTCCCAATCTGATTGTTGCCTGAAAACATATGCACGAAGCATATCTTCCATCGACTGTTTGACATGTTCGGTGGCTTTCTTCTTATTACCCTTTCTTCACTCCCTTAAGAAGATTCATTAGCAATTAAAGCATAGTCTTTAATGAATTTATGGAAAAAACCTGTGAAGCCCAAAAAAAATATAACTTCCCTAATGGTTTTTAGAATAGGCCAATCAAAAACTTTTTGGACTCTATCGTAATCGATCTCAAGAACTCGATCGAAAATGATATGTTCTGAAAAAACTCACACTTAGACTTCTTAGCATAAAGCTTTGCCTGCCTTAGATTATCTAAGATAGTATGCAAATGTGCCTCGTGCTCCTCAAGAGTCTTACTATAAATCAGTATGTCGTCCAAAAATACCACGAGAAACTTCCCTAGATATGGATGAAGAATATTGTTCATCGTTTGTTGGAAGGTTGTCGGGGCATCAGTTAGACCAAAGGGTAAAACTAAAAATTCGTAATGGCCATACCTAGAACAAAGACCAGTTTTGGAAACATCCCCCTTGTGAATTCTTGTTTGATAATATCCCAAACTAAGGTCTAATTTGTTGAAATACTTAGCACCATTCAATCGAGAGATCTTTCACCACTTTTTAAAGGATCCCTTACAAGATGTTCCACAAATGTGTCTATATACATGTAGCACACTTCAATAACTATACATCATACCAAGACATGGATTCCAAGGCATTTTGTACACTTGAAGATACATCAATAAAACTATTAAGTGCATACATAATATTGTCAAAGACAACTTGACTTGCTTGATCCATATGATTTAGATGGCTCCATCTTGATACTCAAGGTTCTTCTTGGAGTCCTCGGGTCTTGAGCTTGCTCCTCCGCTTGACTTGACTCCAAAACATCAATGAATTGAATGGTGTTGATCCAAAGGTGCTTCTTCAAGTTTACAGATCTTCCACTCTTGAAAGATCACATTTCCACCATTGACAAACTCTTTGGTGGAAAACAAGTAGATTCTACATCTTTACTTGAAGAGCAAAATACTACCATTATTCCTATCATTGAAATAGGATAATCTTTGGTCCTTACATTGGAATGATCATGCACAAATCATGTGGACACAAAAATTTCCAAATCAAATGATGTTTCATATTTTATGACTCTATTCAAATCATTACAAAAATAGTTATCTAGTGAAATTGTACTATCAACAACAAATGTAGATTGCAAAGCATCCCATTTCATTGTCTTGTCATACAAAGTAATAAACACCATGAATCTTGAAGGTAAGAAACAAGTCACCTCATGTCTACTAATACTTTCCAAAAAGTATTCAAAGATAGTAGACTCTCCAATGCTCACCACCCTTGCAAGATGCACACTTGAATGGACAATTTGCATGCAATTTTATGACTCGGCCATGGTCATTGAGGACTCCCTTGGAACTCTCATGCTTTGAGGCTGATCCTCAAGGTCTTCCTCCTTTTGATGCTCCTCCTCGATGCAAGAAATATCACACTTTGCAAATATGTCCTCTTTGAGTGACCTCCTCCTTTTCCAAGCTCACCTTCTCAAAAGCAACACTAGCTTCCAACTTGAACAATCTTCCATATTATCTGAGGGGTAATGGACAAGCTGAATCTTCCAATAAGATTCTCTACAACATTATACAAAAATAGTGGAAGCAAGTTGTTTTGATTGGGAACATAAACTTCATGTAGCATTATGGGCATTCTAAACAACTTACAAAGTTAGTACGAATCAGACACCATTTCAACTGGTTTACGGTCAAGGTGCAGTTATGCCAATTGAATTTCTAGTACCATTGTTACACATAGCAGCAATGGAACAATTGGATGATTCCAAATCCTTACAAATGCGTCATGAGGCTTTGCATAAACTATGTGAAACCAGATTGATGGTAGTACATGCCTTAGCAGCAAAGAAAGCTCGTCACAAGGCATGGCACGATCATTGCTTACACAAAAAAGATCTGAAAGAAGGAGATCTAGCACTGATGTATAAAACCAAGTTGATCAAAGAGAAATTCAAGTTTACAGGTGAAGGCCCATGTAAAGTGAAAGAGATATTTTCCTATGGAGCAATTATTTTGGAGCACCTGGATGGAAAAAGTTTTGACACCCCAATAAATGACAGCCGACTACGCAAGTTTTGGCAGCCAATTCAACTAGCATGATCCAGGATCTTATCATTTTTACTTTTGTTGTTTTACAAATTTTATTGTTTTACAATACTTGATTGCTTATTTTTCTTGGAAAAGACAGTAAAAAAATAAATGATGAAAAAAGGAAAAAGAATGATGAGCAAAAGTCAAAAAGTTCATCAGATTAGAAAAAGAGAAAGGAAAGAATTATCTGGAATCAATTTTTTATGGAAAATGACTTCAAAAATCACTTTTTTAGTCATGTTTTGAGCAAACAAAGATATGAACCTTCATTGAGTTGCCAGATCATACATCTAGTCCAGATTTATCTATAATGAGTTGGGCAAAAGTTATCTTGTAGAGGAAGTACATGTTTTGAAGTCAGACGAGTGTTCAAAAGCTTGCTACTTTGGGAACCTTCGCCAACCTGACAAATGGATTCAGAATGCCAAAATTTGATTTTCCATAGGTTCAGATCTTGAAAATTTTCATTAAATGTAATACCAGGACAAAGGATGTTCTTAGGCGAGAGTTAAAAACATTCACCAGACCTCCAGAACTGATGAGCCAAATCAGTACTTTGTGTAATGGACCCTCCAAATCAGTCTATAAAAGGGGTGAATTCGATTTTATTTTTCATTTGTCCTAGCGAAGCTCTTGCAAATTTTTCTCATGACCAAACTTTTCTAAAACTCTCATACAGCCTTCTGATACACTCCTAGGTTTTTTTTTTGTTTTTAATTTCTATATTTTTGCCATCATGTCGTCTACTGTTACCAGTCACTCCCCTTGCTATGTGATTCACCATGATGTTCCATCAGCAACGGATCTCATGGTGCTTCTTAGCACAAGCAGGGTGGCTGAGTGAATGACCCTTGCTAAGTTTTTGCTCATGGCAATGGGTATCTATGAGCATGCCTTTTCAAACAAAATAAATATGCAATTTATTATCATGGCTTTTAGCACTTGGACTGAGGACAAAATCCAAGTTTTACATTTCTTACCAGGGAGCTACCCACCCTCAAGGCACGCGTTACTAATGCCGCCCTTGTAGCCATAGGAATTTCTTCAGGAATATGCCCATCTCCGAACCATAAGCACACCAAAAATATCATTAAGCCTTTCATGGACACCACCACAAAAATGTATTGGACCAATGATGGTTACATGTTAGAGGCTATTAGAGATCCAACCCTACAGGTCATCACTCAGTTGTCGAACAACTTCCTGATGATTGGCAATCTCAAGAAGGAAGGATCTCATCTCAGATCCTCTATCGCCTAGTGGAATAAAACTATAAGTTAAATCAGGGACCATTCGAACCTTATAGCTAGTATAAAATGGTTTTGGGAGCTCAGGAGAGCCATAAAGGCTAACACCAAGCAGTAGTTTGTTGTTGGTTCTCTTTTGTCATCCTTATCTGCTTCATACTTACTGGACATGGCAATTCTTGATCAAGAAAGACTCCAAGGTGAGTTGGATGCAACCACCCTTGAGAGAGATACATACCTACAGATGCAAGTGCCAGATCGTCCTGTCTCATTGGAGGAGATCAGCTACTTGTTCAAAAATGTTGAGACTTATCATACCTCATTGGCCAAGTTTTAGAGCCGATTTGATAAGTTCCAACACACAGCATCGACTAAGTTGGCAAAGGCAAAGGCTATTATCAAAGAATATGAAAAAGTAGCCACCCAGGTCCTAGATTCAAACCCCCATATTCAAGTACCATTGATGCCTCAGTTCTCACCTCAATAGCAAGATCAAGGTCAAGTGGATACTGGCATGAATGATGGGGCCGATATTGAAGAAGAAACCACCATGACTTCGCAAGCCACGGATGCGGGGCCATCGACATCAAAGGAAAGGCCTTTATTCTAGAAACCGGTCACCATCGAGGAGCAGATTCAAAAAAATTTACAACAACATCCACACGAGTCCTCGAGGGGTGGCTGGAAAATTAAGTTTTGGACTTCAGAGATTGAAGTAAGAAAAGAGTTGGATAAGCTACCCGCATTGGGTGAGTAACCAAATTGGCGCAGGATAGTTTTTGAGATAAGGAGTTACATTGCGAGCCCTCGCCAGTTACGAGTAGATCCATACTATGTCCTGATGCCATGACAAAATAAATGGAATGGATCAAATCAGCATCCATACCCCAAATTGGCCCATAATATATCAGAAATACGATTGGACAATTGTAGTGGATTTCAACCGAGCCCTCCAGGCTTATGCATATGAATATACTGCCTTATTAAATCCAACTGTTAGAAAGTTAGCTATGTTTGCAAGTGACTTGTCCAAGTTGGCGTCCGTTTCTCCTAGATGGGATGATTGCCTACCCACATTGGCTTTCGATGCAAATATCCCTATGGTGTCCGACAAGGTTCAAGATTGATTGCCTCTACCTAGATCATACTATCGAGCTACGATGGTGGGAGGATCTTGGGAGTCCAGATTTATGGCATGGAGGACTTCAAATTGGATTTTCGGTGCAAATAAGTGCTTTATGTCGCACAAGTCCGATTTCAATAGAGAGCGCTTGGAAGTCATGGAGAAAGTTCAGTACCACCTGATCAAGGTGTGAAAAGAGGCCAACCAGAGCCCCAAGTGAATAATCTCGTGAGGTGTCATGGGACCACCACCAGTTTTGGTACGTGAAAGGCACGCTTGATCTTGGTCTAGTTTACCAAGTTGAAAGGCTATGTAGATGCTGATTGGAGTGGCAATATGGATGATATAAAATCTACCACTAGCTATGCTTTTGATGTTGGAAATGGATGCTTTTCTTGGTAAAGTCGAAAGCAGGATACTATTTATTTTTAACTTCTGAAGCTAGATATACAACCTTATGCTTTGCAACACAAGAAGCTATTTGGCTACAAGAGCTACTCAAAGAAATTGGGGTAAGACAAGCCAAAGGTACAAATATTTCTTGTGATAGTCAAAGTGGAATTCAATTAGCAAAAAATCTAGTGTTTCGTGCTGGAATGAAGCATATAGAAAAAAAGTACCACTTTAGACGTGAAAAGCTTTGTTCAAAAGACATAGATGTGATTCACTTTTTACTGTACTGCTGCCACACAAGTTGCTGATGTATTTACGAAGTCGTTAAGTAGGGACAAGTTTGAATATTCAAGCTAAATCTTGGCATTGAGATAATACCCTGAAAGTTGAGTAGGTTGTTGGACATATTTTGTGTCTTACTTGTGACCTTGTTGTGAAATATACTTCAAGTTTTGAGCTGGAAGTGACTATGCTATCATGGAGGCATGTTCCATGAGTAGTTTGTTTATCGTTAAGTAAATGATGCTAATTATTGAGGGGAGAGTTGAAAAAGACAATAGTTAACGTGTATCACCAAGACATTTACTTGACATATTTGATGGCTACTTTCTCTCTCTAGTTTTTTGGACAGTGGGTCGATCTTTTACAAGCCCCTAAGTTGCTATTTAGTTATCCTTCTTGTACTTGATTTGAGTAGTGTGAATAAATAGTTTTGGTGTGAGAGCAATCATGTGATTTGCATCTTGAAGTGTTGTGGTGACTGCATCGATCAGCAACATTGTTGTCAACCGCATCAAAGTGACACACAATAAGAGATTGTACCATAACAAGTATTAAAAAGAAAAATGCGCTAGCTAGTTCATATACAAGGATCTTGGGATGAAACAAATAGAGATTTCTATTGTGTTAAATTGACCTTTCCCTTTTGGAAATCAAGGAAAAGCATTTACTCTAGACATAAATTTGGCTTGAAGACATAGATGTTTTCTAAATAAAATGCAAGCAAATATATCAAATCTTAGGTTGTCGTGGAAAAAAGAGAGAAGATTTGATTTACAATACTGTGAATTTAAAGTTGTGCATGGTCAAGCAATGTTAACTAATCTAATTTAATACCTAAACTATCAAGAAAATGAAAATGGTTAGCCAATTTTGTTTACGATTGTTGTATTTGTTGTGTGTGCAATATTTATAATTAAAAAATATATTTAATTTCTACACGCAAAATGTTTTAGTCTTGTTTATTTTGTTAACATTGACTGCTAAGAAAATAAAAACTTTGAAAAACAAGATGTCATTCTTGTTCTTGTGATTGCATATCAGATTCTAGAGTTTTTATGTCTATAAAAAAAATTTCAAACCATCATAGTTGATGTGTGATTTTTAGAGGAACAATATTAATCTACTATGAGAAGCATTTCAATCTAATTCATTACTTGCTCTATGAGCATATGAACTATAATGTGTATAGATTCATGTCATATGTTGTTGCTTATTTGGTTTATATATTGAGCGACAAAAAAAAAAACACATCTACGTAGCAATAAAATATAATATAGCAATTTTGTATGGATTAGAGTATGTTTGACCATTGTTAGAAAATCAATGTTCTCCTTAATAAAAAGAAAAGTTTAAAATAAGAACATTAAAAATTTTGAAGTATAGGAAGCATCACAAGAAAAGGACTTTCTTTATAGAACTAGTCTCTAGGTAGGAAAATATGATAATACAAAAACTTGGAAAAAGTAGGAATTAGCATATGGTGATCTCTTTTTGAGAAACTTAAAATAAAATGAGACTTGCATAAGTCTCAAAATTATTAAACATGTCTTACTAAGAATCTCTAATTCTATGTAGATAGCATTTGTTGAATTTCCATTGTAGCCCAATTTGGTGAGCTTTCTTTGGAGAAGGTATTGTGTCATCCTCTCTAATCCTACCAGAAATACACATCTCTAAACCTGGAGATTGTAGCTTGTTCCTCTTGAACAACAAATAGAAAAGGCAAGCTGCCTCTCTGGAATTGTGTAATTGATAGCTCCTCATTTGTTCTCTTTATTTGTATGTCTCAAAACCTAGAAAGGTCCTGGCAATCAATGGCCTGGATGTCAAAAGCAAACTATCGTCACTTAAGAAAATGCAAACTGAGGGACAATTATGTGTACTTAAACTATCAATTTTCTTTGTTGTTGGAATGACCCAAAAACCAGTGTGAAAAGAGCTTATGTGAGGATTATACTTTAATCAAGTACCAATCTGAAAAAAGTCTAGGGGACTTTTTAGAAAATGCACACAATCATGATATCAATGCCTGAGGGCCGATTTGTTGAAGCTCAAACTCCTTCACTGCTGCAGCAAGAGATGCCATACTTCCATCATATCTGTAGGGAATATTGTCAAACCAAACAATGCTCTGGGTTTGGGGAGAAACAAACTCTCGACAAACTTCGCCTTTGTATGAAATTGTATCATGGTAGTGGTAATACTTAATTTTTCCCTTTGAATACGTGGTCTGACCTATAATGTTTTTGGACTCATGTACTCCTGTTGCGAATGCATTTCTAGCTCTTATGGCATACTTGAAATCCAACATTGCACCAGTTTTCATAGTCATTTGAAACACCAACTTTTCAAAGCCCCAAGAGCTGCAAACCCAATAAAACATACATCAAAGCATGACTTTAATTCAACCACGATCGTCAAATTGATGTCTCAATGTTGAAATTGATGTGGGGATCCCTCACAATGTAAATAACACTACCTCAAAAGTATGTTTTGGGATTGGTACACATTTTGAGATCCTTCATCTTCGTTTGAGAAAGGAAGAACCAAGAGAAGAACAGATTGGGCAGGAGTTTTGGGAATGAGAAACTACTCTGCAAAGATCTGTCATTGTATAGCAGTATGGATCTTCAGACCAATAAACGTACTAGAGTTTTGAATTACGTCAAGAAATCGCCCTTCCTTGACTGATCAAATACTAGCACAAACTATAATCATTCGAGCCAACTATGTATAACTAAACTGCACATTGATCTACACAATAACAAATGTACTAGAGTTTTGGGTTACATCAAGGAATTTCAAAATTGTAAAGGTTAAATGAGTGTTCTATGAAGGATAGAATTAGACAATTATCAAATGCTTCATGTGTGCGATTAATAAATCCTACACATACATTTATTCTAAATAGAGGCTAGATGTTAATCTGATTCTGAAATATCTAGAGGTATACATTGATGAGTATAAAGTACATTAAAAAAGATAGTATGCTTGTAAGGTAAATTTTTGGGTTATCTGAAAATCAGAAAAAAAAAAAATCGGATAAACTAATCAAATGATAAGGCTCGAAAGCTTATTTGACCAGCAAATTTTCTCTTAAAAGATCTATCACTAGATTAAATGAGAAACTTCGACAGCATTATCAAATGAAAAAGGTGATCGCAACAAATGATCTATCTGGTCCTCCAATAAATGGCATGATGGTGGTGGCTTCCTTTCCTTTACTTGAGATCAATAATAAGACTCCAATCAACTACACATATGAGCATTGAGGATGTACATGAGAAAAATTCATTTAAGCAGATTAAAAGAAAATGAGATTAATGCAAAAACTAGAAATTAGCTGAATGCAAATCATACACAAGATCAAAATCATAAGATAATTCGATATACAAATAGCGCTTGGAGAATAGTATTGATCATGTTTGTATTAGTTCTGTATCAGAATTTTATAGTAGACACATGCGTCTCCAAATTTCTTTCTATCCTCTCAGTATTTTTTCCTCTTTTTCTCGCTATCATTGATTGAATTTTGATGCATATATGTATTCGCGTCAGAGAAGGATTACAAAAAAGTTTAGTCTAAAACTCAGTATTAGTTATCCTCATTTTGTTTATGTAAGATAGTGGTTTACGACACCTTCATGACCGCTTGGGTCAAATTTTGATCTAGATCGAATCGTATCGGATCAGATCCGGATCGATGGATCTCGACCTGGGTCGAAATTGCTATTTCATTACTAGATTGGTAGGATTGGATCGGGGTCGGGATCAGACAATTCGATCCCACAACGACGATCAGCTAGAATTCGAAGACCGTCATTAAATATCATTGAAAATGATGAAGCTGACATCTCAGATTACAAATTTTTTAAATTCTCACAAGAACCACAAAGCTATCAACAACGAGCTACAAAAAGTGAAGAAGGCCACCAATTGCCAAGCGCGCTAATGATATGTTTGAAAGGAAGAAAAGCTCACTACGATTTGGAAATACACCAAATCGATGTGAAGACTGCCTTCCTTCATGGAGACATAAAGGAAGAAATATATGAATCAACCAGAAAAATTTGAAGATGTTGAAAATACAGACCTTTTGTATAAGCTGAATAGATGTATCTATGAACTGAAACAATCCCCACAAGCTTGGCATTAGAAAATCGACAGCTTCGTGAAGACTACGGATTTTGACCCCTACAGGCTGGCTGCAATGTGTGAGCAGAATTGACCCACCATAATGAAGATGGACATTGTAAGCGCAATAACTGAAGACTCGATATTTCATTCAAATATCAAACACATTCCTTTGAAATATCACCACATTAGAGATTTGATGAATAAATCCTAATTACAAATTGAATATGTTAGATCTACTAACATACAGACATACTTACTAAGTGTTAGAATCTCTCTTACCACATACCTCCAGGTGCTAGTTGACCACAAGAGACCGAACGATTCACATTCCACCCCACCATAGGATCTAATCCGAGTCCACCCTCCGTGCCCTGGCCTGTGACCGTATCAAGCAATATCCGACCTCTATCCTAGACAATGTCCCATACCACTACCTAGGCTCTCAGCCATCTCTCACCTCAAGCTAGCACTCATTCTGGTCGTGCACACACTCTCCATCCACCTCCTCCTAGGTAGATAGAATGGATGGAAAATGAGTCCTCCTCCTCTTTTATACCTCCAAGGTGAGAGACTCCAAGCCATGTGCCCGTCCTAGATCATGACACATGGCAACCATGCAGGTTCACGAGTCACCGGTCAAGTCAACAGGCCCAGTCCTTTTATGCTGATGTATGATTTTCAGCTACATTCTCCAGGTTCGGTTGGACTCAAAGGTCTCAAAGTGCAAGCTGCAGTAGATTTCCTGCAAGATATGCAAGAAATGTTGCTTGTTGACAAGGAAGGCATGAAAATCGCTCAAAATAGAGCTCAGTTTTATGCTACCCGCGGTCAAAATCACCTCGGGATATTGAGGTCAAAACTTGGGTGTATCTTAAAATCCCAAAGGATTCAAAAGTACTTTGGACAAGAAAATGTCATAAGCTATCTCCTCGTTACAGCGGACCTTATAAGGTTGTAAAGAGAATCAACCTGGTCGCTTATCAGCTAGATCTTCCGATTGGGATAGGGTTCATCATGTTTTCCATGTAAGTCGTTTAAAGAAACGACTTAGTAGGAAGGATTTTCTAATTCTGGAAGGTGAACTAGTTGAACTAGAGGATCTGTTTACCTTTGTTCCTAATATACCTGAAAATGTTATTGACGTTCGTCATCACCAATTGAGAAACCATTTGGTTTTTGAATTTTTTGTACGTTGGAAAGACAAGTCAGATGATGAGGACACCTGGGAGAGAGAAGACTATTAAGACTGAACTTCCCTGGTTCGCTCCCATTAGGAGGAGACTCTTAATAGGGGGAGGGAATGTTACATACCCATAAGGGCACGCAATATAAAACTTGAGATGATGGTCTTAGTTATGGGATGTGTTGGATTTACTCCTCCTACTCTCCTAAATCCCAATTTTAATTTGCCTCCATGCATGTTGCATATTTTTCTAACGTTGTCACGCAGTCTGCATTTTTACATGCAAATTCGCACAGACAAAGAAAAGGC
Organism: Diphasiastrum complanatum; assembly: GCA_029204225.1. Classification (NCBI taxonomy): domain Eukaryota; kingdom Viridiplantae; phylum Streptophyta; class Lycopodiopsida; order Lycopodiales; family Lycopodiaceae; genus Diphasiastrum; species Diphasiastrum complanatum. The sequence continues at coordinate 28,949 of MU833001.1, read as the reverse complement.
GAATGAATCGCGACACCGTGTTCTTACACAGGTCATGGTGACAGGCGAAAAGGGGACACTACCTTACTGAATGCCAAAGGTGCCCTAATAGATAAGGCACCCTGTAAATCTTATCCTAAGGCCATTCGTAAGAGTGATGCACTTTTGCGTCATCACCAACGTTCACTTCAGTACTGGTTGATGTCGCACCCTTTTCACCCTCACCCCATGCAGTTGTGCTAACAGATTGGACAACGATTGCAGCCACCTACAATCTCCTATAGACAGCACATCCACTCTGTACTTTCGCATCTGCACACCTGTAATATTATGTATATATATATTGGATACCATCTGCGTGTTCGATGATGATGATGAATTCTGTTGAAGCAAGATAAGTCTAGAACAGTGAAGGAGGTTTCATTCCTCATTACAGACAGAAATAAGTTTTGCAGGGCACGCGGTTTCGTCCGCTATAGTTTTGTGCTCTACCGCATTATTGACTTGTATACTTGATATACTTAATCTGACACAGTTCATTTGTTCTGCGTTTTAGATTTGTCAATATTGTTATTCTTATTCTTCATTCTGTTTGATCTTTCTTGTTGCTCTTTCTGGTAATAGACGATTAATTTTTAGTCTTGTCGTTCGCGAATAATTTGCGACTAATTATCAGTCGAGCACAGTCTAGCTCTTTGCGAATCATTCGCGGCAGATAATTTGTCTTGCAATTCGCGACAAATTATTCATATAGCGCTTCATCCATTTAAATGTTTGGCTACGTAATCTAGAATGACTGTGATTTCTATCACTAAAGTTCTGTTCATTTAGATAGGCGTAGTCATGCTTAGGGAGAGAGTCATTTAACTCATTCCGCTGCGCACGAACATTTTCTGTTCAAGTTCACTTCTCGTTCGTTTCTTGTTCGAATTCGTTTCTCGTTCGTGTTCGTCATTTATTCTTCCTCCCTCTCTCCCAACATGGTATTAGAGCAATCTTTATAGCTTGATTACCTCCCACAGTACAAGACTCTACTAGCCGATAGAGTAATTGTTTTCTTGTTTTCTATTTTTCAGTATCATATTTTCATACTTAAGTCACTGATAGTTTCTCCTATCACTTAGACTAATTCTTCCACATGGATTCCCAAGAGAAAGCCAGTCCTCTCATGGACAAGCTTGATAGAGCCAATTACCATCTGTGGAAATTTAAGATGAAGACTGTACTAATGGCAAAAGAATTGTACGATGTTGTTACAGGTGCAGAAGGGAAACCTGAAGCGGATGACGCGGCAATCGCCAGATGGAAGCTGAAGAATGGAAAAGCTTTCACGCTGATCATCCTCAACATCATGGATACATAGATCGGCCATGTATCCGAGGCTCAGACATCGAAAGAAGTCTGAGACATCTTGAGCACGCTATACGAAGTGCGAGATGTAGCTTCTAAGCAGGAAGAAATTCTACTCCCTCAAGATGACAAATGGTGATTCTCTGCAGAATCACATTAATCAATTCAAGAACCTGATAAGGCAAATGGCCGCTGTCGGATCTGTCATAGACAATCAAGATGTAGTGATGCAACTGCTTACAAGCTTCCCAAGTTTTTACGACAGTTGGGTGATGATCATCATGACTCATCCAGGGTTGACTCTTTCGAGAGTCATAACTATGTTGTTGCAGGAAGACACGCGAAGGAACGAAGCCTCAAGTTCCTTAGCTGATTCTCATGCCTTGTACACCAACAAGGCCATGACAAAGCAGAAGAAGAAGAAAGGCCCGAAGATATCAAAGCCACACCAGAAACCAGCTCAGCACAAGGAACAGTCGAATCCGCAGACAAAGAAAAAGCTGTTCTGCAGATACTACAAACAAAACAACCACGAAATACAAGACTGCCGAATACTTCAAGCAAAGAATAACAGCAAAGGACAGTCGAATCAAATGGCAAATGCAGCTGCAGAATCCCCACAGCCCATTCAAGAAGCGATCATGATGCCTTCATGACCAACCATCAAAGAGCATCTGGCGACAATTCTTGGTTCCTAGATTCCGGAGCCACTCAGCACATGACTAGCCTGATTGGCTGTTTCGAGTCCTATACACCTTACAGTACCCAGAAATTCGTTCACCTGAGTGACAATAGCACACAAGCTATTATAGGTGAAGGAACTATAATATTATGCTTTGCAAATGATCAATCTAAGCTACTCTCCAAATTTCTGTATGTACCTAAGTTATCCATGAATCTGCTCTTTGTAAGCAGAATCACAGATCTAGGACACAGAGTAGAATTTGAATGTGATCAATGTAAAGTAGTTGATAGGATAGGCAAGATCCTAGCACTCGGAAAGATGCATGGATACTTGTATAAATTAAGTCATTGTTTTTCTGCCTCTAGTCAGGCTCTCAATACTTCAATTCAATCAAATAAAGGTTTACTTTGGCATTATAGACTTGGTCATTTGAATTATGCTGCTGTACAACGAATGTCTAGACAATCTATTGTTCTTGATCTCAATTATCCTCGTGAAACAGTCGAGCTACCTGTCTGTCAAGACTGTCTAGTTGGAAAACAGACTAGGAAGCCATTTAAGTCAAGCCATCAGCATGTTGCTAGAGGATTGGTAGATGTTGTACATTCAGATATTGTGGCCTGATGAAAAATCCTTTGCCAAGTATTTTATAACCTTTATTAACGAAGACTCGAGAAGAACGATGGTGTACTTCATAAAGAAAAAATCGGAAGCCTTCAACTACCTCAGAATCTTCAAGGAGCGTGCAGAAAAGGAGACCAGAAGGACGATCAAGGCCCTAAGGTCAGATAACGGTGGAGAATATATCTTTGTCGAGCTCAAGGAGTACTGCCAAAGCCAAGGCATTGAGCAACAATTCATCACTCCTTACAGTCCTCAGTCTAATGGCTTAGTTGAGAGGAAGAACCGAACTCTGGTCAAATCTGCTAAGTGTATGCTAGCACATGCATCGTTGCCCAAGAGGTTCTGGGATGAAGCTATCTCCACTGCAGTTTACATCCAGAACAGATGTTTGACCAAAGCCCTCTCAGACAAGACACCCCATGAGGTGTGGACAGGCTCCAAGCCTTCTTTGAAGAACCTAAGAGTGTTTGGGTGCATTGCCTACGCGTAGATCCCAAAGGACACAAGGAAGAAATTGGACTTCCAAGGTCTAAAGACCATCCTGATTGGATATACTTCGTCTGATAACACCTACAAGCTGTACGATCCTGATACCCAGCAAATATTGTATAGCTGAGATACAATCTTTATCGAGGATCAGTTTGTCGACATCAAAGGCAAGGATATTGCTCAAGAAGAACCTTCATCACCTGCCATTGACACGACAACCGAGCTTCTGGTTCAGGAATGTCTATCGTCGACCCACTTTGAGACAGCGAATCAGACGAAGATGTTGCTGCTACCCAGCAACATATTTTAGGAGCGGTTCATCAGTCGAATCCTCCCAGAAGATCAAGCCGAGTGCGCACACAGCCCACAAGGTATACTCCTCAGTCTACTTGTCTTTTAATGCAGGAACCGACGACAGTCTAAGAGGCACTTAGCCAACCAGACTCTGATCTCTGGAGAGAAGCTATGGACAGAGAGTATTCCTCTCTGATCAAGAATCAGAGATGGTCATTAGTCGAAGCTCCTATTGGCTGCAATATTATTGATTGCAAATGGATCTTTAAGATCAAATATAACGCCAACGGAGCAATTGATCGAAGGAAGGCTAGACTGGTAGCACGAGGATTCACCCAGATCTTGAATGTCGACTATAGTGAGACTTTTAGTCCAGTCGTCAAACATTCGTCGATCTGAATGCTCCTGTCTTATGCTGCAGCTGCCGACCTTGAAGTACATCAACTCGATGTACAAACAGCCTATCTGAATGGAGTTATACAAGAAGATATCTACATGATCAAGCCCAAAGGATACGTTCTGGAAGACATGAAGAATCATGTCTGTAAACTCCATAAAACACTGTACGGCCTCAACAAAGGTATCTTCATAATGTTCTTAACAGATACAATTTGATGAATTGTAAATTAGCTCACTACCAATGGATCCAGACTTGCATTTGTCAAAGAACCAATGTCCCCAGGAAAAGCAGGAAGAGGAGCAGATGAGAGAATACTCGTATCGATCGATACTCGAATCTCTCCTGTACGCAATCGTCTATACGAGGCCAGATATCTCTTTTGTTGTCAGCTCACTCAGCCAATACATGGCTAATCCTGGAATTACCCATTGGAAGGCTCTTATTCGAGTCATGAGATATATTCGAGCTACCATGGACCAGTGCATCTGCTATGGAGATGTCAGCAACGACAATCTTCATCAGCTCAGTGGATATTCTGATGCAAGCTGGGGAGGAGATGCAGACCATCATAAGTCCACATTTGGATTTACATTCTTCTTCAATGGCGGTCCTATTTTGTGGAACAGTCATAAGCAAACCTCTATCACACTTTTTTCTATTGAAGCAGAATATATTGCTGCTTCTCAATCTATTAAAGAAGCGTTTTGGTTGAGAAATTTGCTGTCAGACATCAATATGTATCAGTACGTCCCTACAATTTTGTTTTGTGATAACCAAAGTGCTATTGTCTTATCGGCCAACCCTAGATTTCATTCTATGAGTAAGCACATTGAGATAAGATATCACTACATCAGGGGCAAGGTTCTCGACAAAGAGGTGAGCTTAACATACTGCAGAATGCAGGACATGGTTGCAGACATTTGTACGAAAACACTCAGTGTTAATGCACACAACAGATTTTGTGCATTGCTAAGTCTGAAGATCAAGGCATTCACGGATCCAGATTAAGGGGGGGGTGTTGGATTTACTCCTCCTACTCTCCTAAATCTCAATTTTAATCTGCCTCCATTCATGCTGCATATTTTTCTAACGTTGTCACACAGTCTGCATTTTTACACGCAAATTCGCACAGATGAAGAAAAGGCGAATGAAATGCGACACTGTGTTCTTACACAAATCATGGTGACAGGCGAAAAGGGGATACTACCTTACTGAATGCCAAAGGTGTCCTAACAGATAAGACACCCTATAAATCTTATCCTAAGGCCATTCATAAGAGTGACGCACTTTTGCATCATCACCAACGTTCACTTCAACACTGGCTGACGTCGCACCCTTTTGACCCTCACCCCATGCAGTTGTGCTAACAGATTGGACAACGATTGCAGCCACCCACGATCTCCTACAGACAGGACATCCACTTTGTACTTTCGCATCTGCATACCTGTAATATTATGTATATATATATTGGATAGCATCTGCGTATTCGATGATGATGATGAATTCTGATGAAGCAAGATAAGTCTAGAACAATGAAGAAGGTTTCATTCCTCATTACAAACAGAAATAAGTTTTGTAGGGCACGCGGTTTTGTCCGCTACAGTCTTCTGCTCTACCGCATTATTGACTTGTATACTTGATATACTTAATCTGACACAGCTCATTCAATTCTGCGTTTTAGATCTGTCAATATTGTTACGCTTATTCTTCATTCTGTTTGATTTTTTTTGTTGCTCGTTCTGGTAATAGATGATTAACTTTTAGTCTTGTCTTTTGCGAATAATCTACGACTAATTATCAGTCGAGCACAGTCTAGCTTTTCGCGAATCATTCGCGACAGATAATTTGTCTTGCAATTCGCGACAAATTATTCATCTAGCACTTCATCCATTTAAATGTTTGGCTACGTAATCTAGAATGACTGTGATTTCTATCACTAAAGTTTTGTTCATTCTGATAGGCGTAGTCATGCTTAGGGAGAGAGTCATTTAACTCATTCCGCTGCGCACGAACATTTTCTGTTCGAGTTCGCTTCTCGTTCGTTTCTTGTTCGAGTTCGTTTCTCGTTCGTGTTCGTCATTTATTCTTCCTCCCTCTCTCCTAACAAGACAGAACACTGATCTAGAGCTATAGGTCTTTTGGGTGCCACATGTCAATGTCTTATTGGCATGCGGTGACTCACAGTTATGGACCCGCGTCAGTGTGCATAATTGTCGTGTGTCATTGGTCATGCGTAACTCCTATGGTCAGAGATGACCCCACCTAGACTATGTATATAGAGGTGGATCTCCATGAGCTTGGCATTCATTCTCTCCTAGAGAATGAAGAGTTCTTCCAGTGGTGGTCAGGTCAGGATGATTATCTAGGCCTCAAGATGTAGGTAGGCGAGGGTTGAGGGTAAGGCATGGTGGTATGGGACGTCATGGCTTACCGAAGATCCGAGCTTGCTTGATGGTGGTCTATAGCTCTAGTGCACGGGGTGAGGTGGTAGTACCTCTGTGGTTGGGCGATAACGTAGCGTTTGTCACCTGTTTGTCCTTTAGCAATGACCGGAATGACGATGGGGATTCTACTAACTAAAGCTCTAGATAGAGTATCATTTGAAAGGCACAAAAGGGCAATGAGAATCGGATAAAGAAAGGTGTCATAGTTCAAGAGGGAGATGTTGGAAAATGTTGAACTTAGCCACCCTTTCAACATTGCGATCTAGATAGAATGCTTCCAAATGCGAGAGTCACAATCCTTCAGCTTTTGTTGCAAATTGCTAGTCATAGTCATTGTCCTAAGAGTCGAAATCTGTCCAGTGTTCAACCCGCTCTGATACCAAGATAGAAAACGAGGTTAATGCGCAAACTAGAAATAAGTTGAATGTGAATTATACACAAGATCATGATCACAAGATAAATCGATATACAGACAACGCTTGGAGAATAGTATTGATCGCGTTCGTATTAGCTCTATATCAAAATTTTATCGAAATTATATGCATCTCCAAATTCCTTCCTATCCTCTCAATGTTCTCTCCTCTTTTTCTCGCTATCATTGATTGAATTTTGATGCATATATGTATTCACATCAGAGAAGGACTACAAGAAAGTCTAAAACTTAGTATTAATTGTCCTAATCCTATTTATGTAAGACGGCAGTCTACGGCGCCTTCACGACCGCTGGATCGAATCAAATTCCTTTGGTTGAATTTTGATCTGGATCGAAATCATATTGGATTGGATCCCAGCCCGGGTCGAAATTGCTATTTCGATACTGGATCGGGTCGGATCGGATCGGAGCAATTCTGTCTAGGTCGAAATAGCAATTCTGACCCGATCGGATCTGATCGGAGCAATTCTGTCTGGGTCGAAATGTTGAAACTTGAAAGGGTGGTTAAGTTCACCATTTTCCAACACAGATTGCAGTTAGTCTAATCTCAAAAGCTATTAAAATGACGACTCAGTCCTGCAATGTTGGTGAGGAGTTGGACGTACAAGAGAGCAAAAAGATGGACAGCAAACGAATTGAAACCTAGCTGCTTAAATCAAGATCAATCGGACTGATACTTCAAAAGTGAAAATGAATGGTAAAAAAATCAATAAGCTAAAAAAGAACTAGCTTGTAAAGATTTAAGTATTAAGTACCCAATCTACTCAATGATCTGGTCTGAGTAAATGCATGGGAATAGCAAAGAAATAGACAAATCACCTTGACAAATCTGAAACTGTCGTATTGTCTGTGGCCAAGCAGAGCTTATTGGACATCGGCAGCTGCTCAAAAGTGAACTGGGTGTAGTTGGCGACACTCCTGAGTGCGTCAGCCAAGCTTGTGCCGGGAGGAGTATAGATGTATTCATCCACATCAAAGAAGAAAGTCCAATCCGCCATAAACCTGTATCGATGAAGGCAATCGTTCACGATCAAAAACTGGTTGTAGTAGTATCCGTCATACTTCTCCTGCTCCCTAATATTTTGGATCGTCACCCTGCCAGCCTTAACCCATGGCTCCAGCACCTTCCGCACATCAGGATGAATGCCACCCGCATCATGAAAAACAAAATGTGATTTGGGTCCAAAGATTTTGGCATGATAGGCCATCCATTCCCGAATTCTTTGAGAATTGATCTCTCCGAAAAGAGACGAACCGCAATAAAGATAGTCATAGGGATATGGCGGATCAAACACACTAGCGTTGTACTGTTCTGGAGCTTCTTTTAGAACGGGTATGCGAGCTGGTTTGCCGAAGCTATCTCCGTGGTGAGCATGCACGATCAGCTCACCTCCGCCAGCATCGGTGCCCACATCATTAACAAATGTGCAATTCACGACCACCACCGTGTACACTCTACCATATCCCCAGTCTGGAAGGAATACCCAACCCTTCGCAGTAACGGTGCCGTTAGACTCTGCGCCTGAAGGTTTCCATTCACAGATGAAATATGGCTTGCCGAACACATGGAGAGGCTTTAAGGCCAATCCCACTGTTGCAAAAGTGTTGGGTCCTCCACGGTAGGTTCCCATGTGCACGAACAAGTATGCGCCTAAGCCGTGAGTCTCGAAATGGCGCTGATGATCTGTATAGATCGTCGCTCTTCCTTGCAATTGAGGTTTGATCACCTTGTTGTCTTTGGGCAATACATATGCTTCGGTTCCTGTGATATTGCTGTGTATTACTGTGGCGTTCAAATCTTGCAAAGGGAGGCTGATCGTGTTGCGTTGTTGCAAAGGAATTCCGCACGGAAAGCTTCTGCCTGAGTAAATCGCGGCCTGCAGAAGGACGATCAGGAAGCCCAGGGCAATGGTTGTCAGCAGAGCTGTCATCTTTTTGTCTACGTAGCCAGAGAATTTCCATAACTGCGAATGATCTTTCTCTTTCTCTTTGCTCTTTGCAAAACCCAAGCTCATTTTTTGCTTCGCCAGACACACACACAGACAAATTGGCTTATAATTACTGCTTTCTCAGCCACTTCTTCAGACACATACAATTGGAAGTGGAATCTCACTGCTTACTTATCCACTTCTAATTCAGATTGATGCAACGAACTAGTAGTATTGGGAGTGAGCATCTACTACCCGCTGTAGTGGTTGGGTGCTATATTCGATCGGTGATCCACTCCGCCTGTAGCTCGCCTGCTCATACCCGGTTCTCGGAGCATGCTCGCTAGCGGACGTAATTGCTTGCGCGAGGAGACTTAATTGCTTTAGGAGGCCTTTACTTAACATGTATGTAGCTAGTAGCATCACGTGCTAAGGTTTGCTTGTATTTTGAAAGCACTTCTAACAATGAGTGGAATATGCATTCACTACTCTTTTTTCACAATCTACCATTCTCTCTCTAAAATGTGCATTCTCTTTTTACAAATATGCGCAATGTGCTTTATCTCTCCACTTTATCACCTTGCATTACGTTGTGGAAGGCCCATGAACATCGGGCCTACATTACGTTGTGGAAGGCCCTTGGACATCGGGCTTTCCTTGAAGGTCGGGACAAGGCCTTCCCGCCGTCAGGACGAGATTTACCTCCCTGCAAAGAAGGCCCTCGGACTGGGGGCCTTCCACCGTAAGTAAGATTATTAATATAAGATAGATATGTATCAAAATAGTATGCATCATAATATGGCTCTATCCATTTTGTTCAAAGCCTATAATCATACCATGCCATGTACTTCCTAAACAGCAATTGTTTTTTACACACTCAAAAATTAAATTGCATCAATGGTTTTTTACACACTCAAAAATTAAATTGCATCAATGGTTTCTTAACTGCTAACTTTTCAAATTGATGCACTAATAAAAATTGAATTGGAATCACTCATTTAATGATTTCTTTGATTTAATACAACCTCACAACCACTGCAAAAATCTAACTCCCTATCTACATTTAATTGATGTTGATGACGGTAGCATTCATGCCTTTGCCTTTGGAACTGAGGCATCCTCTTGGTAAAATTGTTGTCCTTCTTCCTCCTTGCCATCTTTAATTTTTGTTTCTAAAGAATTCCCTCTCGTCCGACGACCCACTACGCCTGGTAGTAGGCCCACTTATGCCCTCTACCTAGTACAAATCTTACATAAATGAACGGTCCAAATTGAGTTTGGGGATCAGCAATACCTAACTTGGTATAATGGTAATACCTCATTTATTCTCTACAATATTTGATTGGCCATAGTTTTTAGCCCTCAAAATAGAAGCACTCATGAATGGAATTTTGAAATTACCTAACTCTCATGGATGGAATCTTCAAAATACTTAACGTCATGGATGAAATCTTGAAAATCTTGAATATACCTATGTCTCACAAATGGAATCTTGAAAATACTAGCCCTCACAAATAGAATCATTGACATAATTAAATGGAATCATTGACATAATATTGAAAATAATGTTCGTATATAATTTTAAGATTTTTGTGATACACATTATGTCGACATGGGTGTTTGTTGTCCCATTGAAAGGATATTAGTAGAGAGTGAAACACTTGTCAATAGGAACACATGTGACCTATTCATGGCCATGATCTTGTTAAAGAAACATACATGTGACCTATTCATATGGGTGGCCATTTTGGCTCTTTTTAGAAACATGGCGTCTATTGTTAATAGTAATTCTATTATGTTGTTACTAAGCTTTGACATAGTTGTTATCACATGTAAACATTAACCCAAATTTATTTTTCAAGCTAGCTACCAAGCTTCTAAAAGACCTACAGTGGAATCATTATAGCATCTACCAAGCTTCTAAAAAATCCTAATAAATGGAGGTTAATAATTATGATCAATGCATTTTTCACATCGACCAAACGATGAAGCTAATAGATAAAATAATGCCAGTTGCATAATTTATTAGTTAGTCATTTTTTTGTCATCACCAAGGTAAACCTTGAATGATATATATCATCAAACTATCATGCATTGCCCAAGCATGCCAAATTTTGCTTTGGCTAAGGCAAGTGTCATGCCCACAAAGCTCTAAACGTAGGATTATATATTGTAAGGGAGTCAAAAGACCTACTTCGACCTTTAAGTTAGTAATGATTATGAGGGATTGGGGCCCTCATGGTATTAAATCATAATTGATGATTTGGAAGCCTAAAAAGCCATTATAATAGATTGGTATGTAACTAGCACTGATTCATCAAAAAGTGGTTGAGGTTTATCAGTTAGAAAGATGATGTGTCCCAATGAGATGTCGTAGTTTACTCTAGGTGGTAGTTGGCTTTGAATGTCGCAAAATGATGAGTTATCAGAAATGAGTTTTGATAGAAACAGAACACCGATATCAAATCGAAAATATGCGAAATAGCAGTGGAAGTTTTAGCAACGGTGGTTGCGGATTGGAAGTGCTTTAGTTTCCCACCAAATAATTAAGATGAATGAATAGTAGCAATGCACAATAGAACAAAGCAGTAGTGTAGACAAAAACTTGCACTCTGATTGATTGAAAAATGAGTACAATAGCTTGAAGCAACAACGTTAGACTGTGTATCAAAAAAATTCTTCAGCCGAATGTTGTTGAGCAAAAACTAATTGGCTACAGAGTAATGTCTATAGAATAATATTGTTGTTTTAATCTGATCAAGTGCTAACTCTATACATTGATGATTGCATGTTAGTTATCAATACATTGAAAGCATGACATTAATCTACTTAATTTACTAGATCTGTCCTATAGTAGGTAGCCGTCATTCTAACTATATATATACGTACAAAGTAGGTGGACTGTCAAAGTCGTGATGTGGGTTGAATTTCTGATTGACAGTATCAAAAAATACCATGTATCAAAAATATACAATGACTCAAGAAATTACGGGACTGACTTAGAAACATTACGATTCAAGTCGAGTCGATCCAGAATCGAAATTACGGGATTTGTGTAATTCACCTGATCATGAGACTGCTTTTTGCAACTTCAACCCTCAGATAATTCAACAACGGTATGCCCAGATGGGATATCGAAAACCACAGTATGGAGGTAATCCAGCAATAAGACCGCGACAATTTGCTCATGGATACCCGGAACGTTTAGCTTCACCTGCCCCACCAAAGCACTTCGCTCCACTAGCCAATTTGATGGAACTGGAACCTTACGGAAATGTTGAGCAATGGAACTATGGAAATGATCAGGCAAGTGGATCTTCAGGTGGATCTTTAGAACAATATGCCATTTATGTTGTTGCTCAACAACAAGCCTCTAGAAATTGGACCAGAGCACCACTCGGATGCTTTGCATGTGGAGAAAATCACAGAGTTGCAGAATGCCCAAATTGTACCATTCTGTCATGACTGTGGTTACGGGCATTGCTATAAAGACTATCCAGCAAGACCGAAGCCACCACCATCTACAGCACCTGTAAATTCAATAACAATCAAGCAAAGACCAGTAGCTTAGAATAAACCAAGTGCACCCTTGATGGTGGTCACCAGAGCACAGAAGCAGAAAAGCCCAGTAATGGATCCAATACCTGCTGATTCTATACCATTGAATGATATACCAACAACATCGGGAGTCTATCCAAATCTTAATACAGAAAAACGAAGATATCAGGATATGAGATAGTGGATGAAATATCTACAAGAAGAGGAGGAGCTTGAAGCTGCTAAAGCAACAGTTGAAGTTCAGTCTTCACCATTGCAGTCGCCAAGAAATTTACATACGGATATGAATGATCAGTTACATCATCTTGAAGAACCCTTCAAGATGACTGAACCAGAAGCACCGCATACAGAACTACTCATGAACATTTTGTCTATCAAGATAAATATTTCATTGGGAGAGTTCCTGAAGTTGGTGCCAAAAGCAAAAGAAGTCCTAGCGCAAAAGTTAGCTCAAGAAGAACCAGAAGTCCATCAGGAGCCGCTTTTTTGTGCTGGATTTGAAGAATCTAACAAAGTACTCCATGTTGGAGCCACTTGGGAAAGTGAACAAAAGAGTATCACTCTGCCGATACAACATAGACAATTTTCTAAAGAAGCAACCGTGATAGATGGAGGTTCAGGAGTTAACCTAATTTCTACAAAGCTATGTGCAAAATGGAGCCTTACAAAGATTAAGCCTGCTACTTTTGCTATTAAGCTAGCTGATCAAACGATAGTTCGTCCATGAGGAATGGTGAAAGATATACCTGTAAAAATTACGGGAGTACAGTTCGTCATTACTTTCGTAGTGATGGACTTACCAGAAGCGCCAAATGTCTACCGAATTCTATTAGGACGTGCATGGTTACGAGTTGCGCAAGTAATTTATAACTGGGGTACCAAAAAAATCACTTTTGAAAATCATGAACGTGCAGTTAAAATTGATCCTACAACTTGGACTACCAAACCAGTGGTTCAAAAAGAGGATGACAATTCGTCAACAACAGATCATACTTGTGATCGACCAGAGAAAAATTTGGGAGTTCAATATGATTCTCAAACGGATACTGTCAATTGGAATGAAGCTCTTGCAACAATTGACTATACAGCAGGATATATGTGTCAACAAGATAATCAATCAAATTTGAGCGAGATTTTCTTATTAGATCGAACTTTGGATACACCAATCACGTTTCCACTGAATGTGCTGAATGTAGCCTGGATATCAACGGAACCTATACCAGATCCGATTGAGGATGAACTCATTCCTGTGAGTCATGCCTTGACTTATGATGGCAATGCAGAACTTACGGATGAGCAGATTCTAAATCATATGGATCCGACCAGATTTGGAGTGTGTAATGTTCCTGATGAACTCACAGTAAAACTGCCCAAAGCAGTTACATTAAAGAAAGACAGGATCACAGGATCGATGACGAAGAAACAAGCTAAGCAACATTACGAGCTATTAAGGCCAATATTAAGCAGCAGTTCGCTGCCGGCTCTTTATTGTCCCTTTTAGCCACTTCTCACTTAGAAAACAGAATCCATGGCTTCCACCTAGATTAAGTGCTTTCGGTCTACGAAGAAGCACCAGCAGAGTCATCTCAGCAAGTCTCGAGTTCTCATAGTCATCGTCGTCCACGTAGCGAAATCGTTATTCCTGACTCACCTTCTGTGTCACAACGTCGCACTAGGCATACCTTGTCAGCTGCGCTTCCACCCCCTGCTGTTGTTCACACTGAACTTCCCATTCCCCCAGTCTCTGATGCTTCCCTCGCCTCTGCTTCCATTCAAGGGCAGTATGTGACCATTGGGCCTACCATTCCCATCACAGCTACCCAGGTCGCCTCAACCCCACACACCGAAGCCACCTCACCAAACACATAGTTCTTCATGGATATGTTCGATGATTCCGATCCCCTTGGGGCCACCAAAATTTTTGAAATTCCTCAGAGCCCTGCGCCCTTTCAACTCCAATCCCCTGGAAGAGGATTCGGACATATCCATGAATCTATTGTTGGTGTTGAAGTTGTCAGCCATCAACCTCATATGGAAGACAGTCCAGCCGCACTTCGGGTCAACAAAGCTGTAAAATCACCAAAACAGTTCGACGCCACAGTGCTTGAAGGGTTTGAAGAGGAAGACCTTTTTGAAGAAGAAGACGTAGTGGCACCTATTCCACACCAACCAAGGACAGCTCCATCAGGTCCTCCTTCTGATGCCGCCTCCACAACCGTCGATTCTAATGATGCTCTAGGTTTGGTTTCAAGCCTTGCGCAAGTGATTCAGTCAATGCTGGATAAGAAAAAGAAAATGGAACAGAGAATCTCTGATCTGGGGTCCAAAACCACTTTGATCAGCCAGAAACTTGTCCAGCTGAATTGAGAGTTGAAGATTGCCAAACAACACGAAGACAAGGCTGAAGCCGAAAAGAAGTTGGCCTAGCAACAAGCCGATCGCTTGGAAGACTACATTAGCTCCCTACAAAATGCCCTGACAACCGCACAGGATCAGGTGGATAAGGCCGTGCAGGATGCAAAGCAACAGGTGCAGCTATTTAAGGGGCAATTACAGATGGCTAAACAAGATCACACACGGCTTCAAGGAGAATTGGATGCGACCACCCTTGAGCATGATGCATATCTTTAAACACAAATACCAGATCATCCGGTCACACTGACAGAGATTGCGTATTTGTTCAAGAAAGTGGAGACATACAAAGTGGCCCTTCAGGGAACCACTCGAGTGTTGGAAGCCGGACCACAAATCCTCGTACCGGTCATGCCGCAATTCTTCCCTCCGTGCCAAGAAGTCATACCAATGGATACAGAGGTTGATTCGAGCATGGACCAGGGGGGAGCTCCAGATATAACAGACCAACCGCTAACCATATCGGCAGTACAAGCGGGTCCATCTTCATCAAGGACAACACCTCTATTCAGAAGGCCCATCAGCGTCGAGGACCAGATCTAGACCTTCTTAAAGCAACATCCGCATGAGTCCTCGCGTGGTGGATGGGTTCTGAAGTTTAAGACCTCTGAGATCAAGGTCGGCAAAGAGTTGGACAAAATACCTGCATTGGGAGAGCAGCCAGCATGGAGAATCACGACTTTTGAGAAAATTCTTAAATCAATTAGGAGTTACGTTGCCAGCCCTCGCCAATTGCGGGTAGATCCCTATTACGTGCCAATGCTGCGAAGAAATAAATGGAAAGATTTGGGATTGGCTATGGACAAGATCACCATCCATACGCCCAATTGGCCAATCATCCATCAGCCTTACAGCTGGACCATCTCAGTGGATTTTCACTACATCTTACAAGCCTATCAACGAGAGTATGTCCACTCTCCAGATCCAACGGTGCGACAATCGGCAATGTTTGCTAAAGATCTAACTCTGTTGGCGTCAGTGGCAACCAGATGGGATGATTGCATCCCTCCTCTGACATTCGATCCAAATAAGCCAATGGCCTCAAAGCAAATCAAAGATTAGTTGTCGGTTGCTCATTTATATTTTCGTGCGCAATGATGGGAGGCTCTTGGGAATCACGCTTCACATCATGGACAACCTCCAAGTGGATTACCAAAGCCCACCGTTGTTTCCTGCCACACAATTTGGATTTTAATACTGCACGTCTCGATTTTATGGAGAAGGTGCAGTATCATTTAATCAAGATTCGACGCGAAGCCAATAAAAGTCCCCAATAACTGCATATTGCAGGTGTCGTGGGACCGCCACCAGTTTTGGTGGGGGATACTGTTGGAGGGTTTGCGGATCTCAAGGCAACCCTAACCCTGGTTAATAAGTGAGAGGGATTTGGCACCCTGCGTGTGTAAGTCCAACCCGATGATCACACAGTCATTTGGTTGATTACTTAAAAGTCAATAAAAGGACTTTAGGCCTTTTTGCGGGACTTTTAATGTCGCAGGGCCTAAATGTCAAGTTAGTGAATAAAGTTGGGTTTCCCTCCAATTTTGATGGTTCCCACACTTTTTTAAATTTAATTAAAAAGAGAAGCAAGAGTGGACCAATAGGATTCAGAGGCCAGGGTCCTCCTCTCTACTATAAGAAGGGACCAACTCGAGTTGCTCCTCATGTTCATTTCCTCATTTCAATAAAGCAAATTGGTTCTCTTCAGAAATGGATTGATGAATGCCCTTGCTCTCTATCGCTTTTCCTCCATCTCTCATGCTTATTTGGATTTTGCTGATTGTTGGATCTGAATGTTGTTGGGATTTTATGTTATTATACTTTTTATGAGAGAGAGAGAGAGAGAGAGAGAGAGAGAGAGAGAGAGAGAGAAAGAGTAAGTTATCTTTGTTGTGGATGTGTAGTGTTAAGGGATTGTAAGTGGTAAGGGATGTGTAGTGTTAAAGAGTAGGGTTAATGGATGTAGAGGTAGATGTGAATCCTCCATTCATGTTGAAATCTGAACCAAACTATCGCTCTCATGGGAACGAACCTACGCATGACAACTAACTCCGTTTTTTTAATGCTAGATTGACTAGATCTTGGATTCAGGTTAGGTAAGGAAAGAAACCCACTACAGTCATAGTGAGATTAGTCACATATCTGCACAATTAATCTTGTATGAATCTACTATGTATTACTGGTTACTAGAGTTATTTGGTGCACTTAATCTAGTCAGTGTACATAGACATATGATCAAGTATTGTTTTGACAGATACTTGCAGAGTTAACAAATATTTGTATAGAAGATTTATGGATTAACTTATAAATGATTTGGGTAAGGATCTAAATGTGGTGTCATACTAGTATAATTGAATTCTTTGCCTAGACATTTGAGATTTCTGAATCATTGTCAATTACCTTGAGTCCTTGATTACTCCAAGATGAAGTTAATTGGTAAAACGATCAGTGTGATGTGGATTTACCAAAAACTGATGAATTTGATTTATATTGCTTGTAAGATGCATGATTAGTGAATCATTTTGGTTCATTAGTTAAATTATGTGCATTGAATATACAATATTCTTGGGATAGAGAATTCCTTAGTTAAAAAATAAACTCCTCTCATTAGTGATTATATCCCAGAGCGCTCAATTGGATAACAAATCACAATGAATCCAAGAATAATATCTGAATTGATATTCAGCAGGACTTTGGGTACCTAGATTTGATTCTAGATTGTAATCTAAAGTTTTTGTAGTTGAAGATGATTGTCATTTTGGTATGCGTTCAGTCTTTAATTGCCAGTGGATAATAGACCTTGAATCTTGCACTTCAGTTAAAGAATCATGTTTGAAAAATATTCCTAAATCTAGTATCTTCTTGGTGGAAAGACTTTAGATTGCTTCTTACTTTTTCTAAGTTATGTTGGACATATACTCCAGTATCTTGTAAATGATTAAGTATAATTTTGGATTCCAGAAAATTATGATTGACGAATCATACGAATCTAAATATTTATGATTGACGGATCATAATAGATACTTAATTATTGTCAGAGGATTATTCGAATTGTGATGATTCTTAAGTGTGATGATTAATTTTTGATCTATTATTTGAGTAAGAATTCAGATCAGTATTTTGAATTTCTCTACTCCAGTATTTTAATTGAGAGCCTATGGATCTCACAAATATTCTCAAAAGATAAGTTATCTTATTTGTGGAGAGTTTAATTAGTCTAGTGGATGCTATTTTACTACAGTTTATGGTCTGCAGATGCTTGAGTACAGTTCTTCATTTGATTGGATCTCCAATTATCATAGGATATCAAACAAGTCTATTAAGTTGAATGAATGTTATTTTCTTGCATTTGGTGCTAAAAATAGGAGCATTTAACTCAAAAGAGTATCTGGGATACTCACCGTTGAGTTTTAGTCATTCTATATCTTAATGATTCTCCTAGAGATTCTAGTTGAATGAATTATCATATCTTAGAATTGGATTCTAAGGATAGTTGTATTTGGAAGTTTCTATGAATTGTCTGCCAAAGTTTGTGGATAATTTCATACTGTAATTGTCATTTTTTCTTTAACTTTAATCTCCTAAGTTAGGGAATATTTCACCTAGTGGTTCATGTAAGTGTTTTACATGAAGGTGATGTTACTAACTTGTGTTGAGTGTAACCCTGTTGAGAAAATATATCTCTTAGTGTACTTTTCAAACCAGAGTTTGTACTCCAGAATAGAGATTAACGATTGGAAATAGATTTATCTCTGAGTACTTGTTTGATATGAAAGTCATACTAAGGATAATGATTTTTCTCGATTAATATTGAAAATTACAGGAACTGTAATTCTTTTTTGTATTGAGGAGCTTCTAAGGATAGAAGCAGTTTAAGGAGGGAAGAATGTTATGGCCATATTCGGTTAAGGACTTGGAATAGTCCTAATATGGTATGTGAAGAATTGAAAAAGATTATCTATGTTAGATATAGGGGTCTTATGTTTTTTACATCAAGCATCTAGGTGTAGGATTTCGATAGGAACAAATATGGCATAGATGGCAAATTATGCATTTCCACTTGTAATGCCACTATTGAGCCAAAATAGAGTAAGAGGCTAAACTCGTGACAATTAGAGTGTAGACAAGTGTAATACCTTTGTTTGATGAATTTTAAGAGGTCCAATAGGATTTAGAGGTGGAACCATGTGAGGTCCAATAGGAATTTGAGGTGTGCTTGAATATAGTCCAATAGAATTAAGAGGTGCATGGATCAATGGTCCAATAGGATTAAGAGGTGACAAAGTGTGGTCCAATCATAGTTAAGCATAGTTGTAGCTCGTGGATCTACTAGTATCATTGTACTCCTCATTTTGGATCCAATTGATTTGGTGATTTTGTGAATTTTGAGTGTTATTGGATTTCTAGCTTTCTCTCTCTACCCGAGAGCTCATGATGGTTTCTCTCTCTCTACCCGAGGAGAGCAGCTTGTTTTTCCTTAGAATAATTTTTAAATACTTCCCACACGTGTGAGTGAGAGTTGGAAATGATTGAATGCATGTAGTAGTGTGTTTATGCCATAGGATCAAAGATAGATCTTGAATCTCAATCTAGTCTTGATCTTGGTGCATCTACACACCTTAGGAGATCACAAGTACATGTAGTGGACAATCCACACGTGTGAAATCAACATGGTATCAGAGCCTACCTAAGGTTACCATGCATTTTGATCCATTTGAGTGAAAACTATTCATCAATCTTGAGCTAGAAATTGTCAATATCCATTTTCCTAGCTATCTTGTCCAATTTTGGATCAAAAGAGATCAATAGGGCATTGATTGGGTCTGACCTAGTACTATACGGAATCAGGTGCTCAGACACGTGTGAGGAACATCCAATTTCAGTTTGGGAGCTCTCTTTCATGGTTAATCCAAAAATCTTGCTAGATAGCTTGTTTTGAAGCTATTTTTGTCTAGTTTTTGATGCAATCGGTTTCATTCCATTTGGTTGTGCCAATCAAAAGTTATAAGCTTTTGAAGAGGGTTAGGTAGGGCACCTAGACCTGGGTGGACACATTTGGTTTGGTCAAGAGATTGCTTGGTTGATCCAAAATCACAGTTGTATGCTTACCAATCTCATCTATATGTGATCTAGGCACTGTTTTGAGATCTTAGCCATTTTGTTTCATGCAATATCATTGTATTTGAGTCAAATTTGGTTTCTTAGTGTACTTCACACGTGCTAAGAGTGTTTGATCCTAACTTTGCCCATACTCCATCATTTGATGTGAAATAGATCTTGATTTAGAGAGATTTGTGTAGCTAGTGGGAATCAATCCACAAATAGTTGCAAGATCTTTCATAGGAGGAGATAGTACTCTATTATTGGATCCTATTGAGAGTGTGTAGCAACATTTCTTGTTCATCATTTGAGTTTTCTTCACTTCAAATGTCTTCAATGGGTTCGTCCTTGTTGGAATCAGGTGAAAGATTGTCCACTTCAAACTATTCAATTTGGAAAATGAGGATGGAGTCCATCTTGATCCTTCAAGATGTGATGGACATAGTTCTTGGCCTTGAAGAAGAACCACAAGTTCTTCAAGAGGTTCAAAAATACAAAAAGAGAGCTAGGATGGCTCTCCACTACATTAAGATGAATGTCTCTAATGAGATATTGAGGGAGATAGGTACTTGTGCAACAGCCAAAGAAGCTTGGGATTGTCTCAAGACTATCTATGAGGCTAAGAATACCTCTAGGCTTCTCACTCTTAGGAATCAAATCTTTAAAAGTAACCAAAATAGTGATGAGAGTGCATCTAGTTATGTTTTGAGAGTAAAAGATATTCATAGAGAACTTGCTTGTATTGGTGATTCCATCAATCAAAATGAGCTAGTTCAAGTCATTCTCAATGGCTTGAGAAGTGAATTTGATAGCCTTTTCCAATCCTATGCCATTAAGGAGGAGCTACCAAGTTTGGAGGCTCTCCAAAGTGTGCTAATTTCAAAAGAATCAAGACAAGAGTACAAGCTCTTGAGGATGGACAAGCTCTCTCTCACTCATAATGATGGCAAAGCTCTCTTTGCCAAGGATAAGCACAAAGGGAGGAGCAAGAACCAACATCAACAATCCTCAAGCATGGACAAAGTCAAATCCAAAGACAAAGATGAGGAGGAAGATGATTCCTCTAATGCTTCATCATCCAAGCTCAAGAGGGAGAAGATCAAGTGCTTTTATTGTGGCAAGAAAGGCCATTATGCCACCAATTGCTTCAAGAAGAAGAATCCTCAAGCAAGCCAACATTACCAATGAGAAGGAAGACACTATTGCAAGTGATGGAGAGGGATCTCTTATGGTCTCTAGTTTCTCATCTAATCCTTTCAAGAAGGACGGCCTATGGTATATTGATACTGGAGCCTCTTCACATATGTGTAGCTCCAAGGACTCTTTCTCTTCTATTGCACCTTATGATGGAGTCAAGAAATCAATATACACAACAAATGATTTTGAATGTCCTATTGAAGGCATTGCATCCTCTAAATTTCTCTCTCTCTCTAAAGTTCTTTATGTACCTAAGCTTACTAAGAATCTTATTAGTGTTGGCCAATTGCTTGATAATGGCCTTGATGTAAAATTCAATGTTGATACTTGCACTATCAAGAAGAATGATGAGATACTTGCATTAGGATCTAGATTTGGAGGCATCTATAAACTAGATCCAAATGAGTATGTGAATGCTTGTAATGTTGCTCTTGTGGACAAGCTCTCTATGGAGGAATTATGGCATAGGAGGTTGGGACATCCCAACTACAAATCCATGCTCTCTATGATCAAAGAAGCCAAAGCTATTGGCTTGCCAAAGTCATTCTCCAAGAAGATCAAGCCTTGTGAGGCTTGTGCTATTGCTAAATCTCACAAAAAGCCATTTACAAGATCTTCTATCAAAAGCAAGCATCCTTTGGAGTTAATCCACTCAGATGTGCATTTCTCATCAACTACAAGCAAGGGAGCCACTTGTTTTGTTACTTTCATTGATGATTTCACAAGTGTGAAAAGTACAGTGCTAAGGACCATAAATGGATCTTTGAAAGATCCACAAGGTGATTGTATGCTTGTTAAACAATCTATCATAAACTAGTCATCAGAAAACAAGATCTAGTTTAGCAGCTTGATAGGAAACAAGTAGAGACAATCAAAGCATTGATCAATTAGTATAATCCAACTCCACACGTGTGGAAATTGATTCACTTGGATATATCTTCTTGCTTCTAAATCTATGGTGTTTGATCATTTCCTTATTTTCAAAGCTTATGTAGAGAATCAATTCTCATTCAAGATTAAAGCTCTTAGAAGTGATGGAGGTGGTGAATATATCTCCAATAGATTTCAAGATTTTTGTGAGCTTGAAGGCATCAAAAGAGAGTTCTCTTGTGCCTACTCTCCATATCAAAATGGAGGGGCCTAGAGAAAGAATAGATCTCTATGTGAATGTGCAAAATCTATGATAATTGAGGCACCTTTGCCCAAAGATTTTTGGAGAGAAGCCATTAATTGTGCAAATTATCTTTGCAATAGGCTCCCACATATAGCTCTTAAAGGAAAGTCACCATATGAAATCTTATATTTGAAGAAGCCTAAGTTTGATCACCTTAGAGTTTTTGGATGCATATGCTTTGTCCATATTCCCTTGGAAACAAGGAAGAAGGAAGATCCTAGTGCATGCAAAGGGATCATGGTTGGATACTCATCCACCAAGAAGGCCTATAGAGTCTTTATACTCTCTACTTCTCAAGTTATTGAAAGAAGAGATGTTGTCTTTCATGAAGATCAACACTCATCTTTTGAAGAGGCCGAGATCAAGAAGTCTATGGATGCATCACCAATTATTGATTTTGAAGACAATCATGATGTGATGGGGTCGAGATTTGAAGAAGACTCTCCTCGGATTTTCTCACCAAGAAGATCCATGAGAGATAGATCCGAGCCTAAGAGGCTCTCATATGTTGACAAAGGCAAACAAGTGGATCTTGATTCCACTAATTATGTTTCTTATGTCTCTCATGAAGAGCCAAAGAATGTACAAGAGGCACTCAATACCAAATACACTATCTTTCTTGGAGGCAATCTAATATCTTGGCTTTCCAAAAAGCAAGATACTATATCTCTCTCTTCATGTGAGGCCGAGTACAAAGCACTCACTACAACTACCAAAGAGGTGCTTTGGATCAAGAGGTTATTAATGGAGCTAAAGTGCATCAAGGAAGATGATCTACCAATGATCAAGTGTGATAACATCTCGGCCCAAGCTCTTGCCAATAATCCCATATTTCATGCAAGAAGCAAGCACATAGAAGTGGCACACCATTTTGTGAGAGAAAAGCTTGTTGGAGGAGAAATCTATTTGGAGCATGTCAACTCATCCTCTTGTATTGCCGATCTACTCACCAAGCCTTTGAGCAAAAGTGCTTTCATCAAGCATAGATCTAATCTTGGAGTTATATCAAGATCAATGCTTAAATCTTCATAGATAATTTTTTAGGAGGAGTGTGAAGAATTGAAAAAGATTATCTATGTTACATATAGGGGTCTTATGTTTTTTACATTAAGCATGTAGGTGTAGGATGTTGATAGGAACAAATATGGCATAGATGGCAAATTATGCATTTCCACTTGTAATGCCACTATTGAGCCGAAATAGAGTAAGAGGCTAAACTCGTGCCAATTAGAGTGTAGACAAGTGTAATACCTTTGTTTGATGAATTCTAAGAGGTCCAATAGGATTTAGAGGTGGAACCATGTGAGGTCCAATAGGAATTTGAGGTGTGCTTGAATATAGTCCAATAGAATTAAGAGGTGCATGGATCAATGGTCCAATAGGATTAAGAGGTGACAAAGTGTGAAATCCTATAGGGTCTATATAGTCCTCAAGTACTATTGATGATGATGTGGATGGATCTAACATTCTTGATGTTGATGTAAAGGATCCTACTTTAGATGGTGATGATGATGGACCTTTATCAAGTCAAAAGCCAAGGAGAACATCAAGAGAAAGACAAATGCCTTCAAGGCTCACATATGATGAAAAGGGTAAGCAGGTAGTTTTTGAAAATTATGCTACTTTCCTAACCTCTTGTGATGAATCTACAAGTGTAGATGAAGCAAGAAAAGAAGAGGAGTGGATCCAAGCAATGAATCTTGAGTATCAAGCTCTTATGAAGAATGGAACATGGAGATTGGTGGAGTTACCTAAGGACAAGAAAGCTATTGGATGCAAATGGATCTTCAAGGTGAAGACAAACCAAGATGGATTTATCAACAAGTACAAGGCAAGGTTAGTGGCAAAAGGATATGCTCAAGAACAAGAAATTGATGAGACCTTTGCACCCGTGGCAAAGATGGTAAGCATTCAAGTCATCATCCCACCTGCTACTCTTTATGGATGGGATCTATGGCAATTGGACATTACAAATGCATTTTTGAATGGTGAATCTTGAGGATAAAGTTTACATGGAGCAACCCGAGAGCCACATTTCATCTACAAAGCCAAATCATGTGTGTCTACTAGAAAAGAGTTTGTATGGCCTTAAGCAAGCACCAAGGAGTTGGTAAGCTAAGCTTAACACTTTTTTACTCTCTCAAGGCTTTGTCATGAGTGAGTAGAAATGATGTTACCATCTTGCTAATCTATTTGGATGATATCATCTTGAGTGGTGGAAACAATCAAGATGTGGAGGATATCAAGATTGCTCTTAAGAAGGAATTTGAGGTGCATGATCTTGGTAACTTGCATTACATTTTAGAAATAGAAGTGATTAGATCTTCTCAATCTACTTTCATTTTTCAAGAGAAGTATGCTAACTCCTATTCTAGAAAAATTTCATATGGTAGATGCAAAAGCTTGTGATACACCTATGGAGTCTCATGTAAAGCTAACTATAAGAGTTAGTGAAAGATCCTTCACGGACATTACTCTCTATAGGAAGCTAGTTGGTTCACTCATCTATCTAGCCATTACTAGACCAGATCTAAGCTATTGTGTTAGAAGAATGAGTTAATTCATTCAAGATCCCAGTGAGGAGCATTGGAAGCTAGGAAAATTAGTTTTGAGGTACATCATTGGAACTCGAGATTTTGGCATATTGTATGAGGAATCATCACCTAAACTTTTTGGATTTTCAGATTCGGACTATGTTGGAGACATAATGGATAGGAAATCCATTAGTGCTCATTGCATTTTCAGAGGTGATGGAGCTATATCATGGATGTCAAAACAAGCCACTATCTCATCGTCATCTAGTGAGGCCGAGTACAAAGCTCTTACACATTGCACAAAGGAGATGGTATATATCAAGAGGATGATCAAGGATCTTCACTTGCTGGATTTTTTAGAGAGCCCAATCATCTTTTGTGACAATCTATCAGCCCAAAGGTTGCATGCTAGGAGCAAGCATATTGAGGTAGCATATCATTCTATGAGGGAGCAAGTCATTACAAAGGAGGTGGAGCTTCAACATGTGTCTTCATTGGAATGTCTAGCTGATATCTTCAACAAAGCATTGGGAAAGGACTTGTTCATGAAGCATAGGAGATTGCTTGGAGTGTTATCAAAGTTCATGCTAAAACTAGTTGAAGAGGGAGTCTGAAAGATTCAACTAGTTTAGTCATATTTGCTACATTTGTTTATTTGGCAATTGAGGCCAATTTCATATTAGACTTAGAGTTTGACTTTTCAAAGTTATATTAGTCTAAAAGCATTCGAATAAACACTTTTGTAAAGTGTGGGAAAGTTTAGAAGTCGAGTTTGAATAGATTCAACTTTGAATGTTGGGTACATTGAATCTAGTCCTAAAAATAGTAGGGTTTTCATATTGGAGGAAAACCAAGTGGCAAGGTAGGTTTTGAACTTGCTATAAAAGGATGTAACTCATGGATAGAGAGGATTCTCTCTCTCTCTCTCTCTCTCTCTCTCTCTCTCTCTCTCTCTCTCTCTCTCTCTCTCTCTCTCTCTCTCTCTCTCTCTCTCTCTCTCTCTCTCTCTCTCTCTCTCTCTCTCTCTCTCTCTCTCTCTCTCTCTCTCTCTCTCTCTCTCTCTCTCTCTCTCTCTCTCTCATCTATGCTTATAGATGGTTCTCTTGGGTTCTACTATCCATTGGTGCACTATACTTGTGATATCTTGCAATTCTATGTGTAGAATGATCAATCATTGCTATTTTAGATCCACATGTGTGAAATACAGTAGCTTATTGTAAATGTATGGACAGCAATAGTACTTTTTGTTTTGGTTCATGTTTGATCAAGATTTATTAGAGTTTGCATCTCATTTTGTGTGCAGATGCTGATTTTTCTACATTGGCAAGATTGGTGATGTGTTGTTCTTCTAACCCAAGATCATTTTATGGATTTAGATCTTTATGGATCTGAAATCTTTCACAATAAATTGGATAGGAAATCCATAAGTGCTCATGTTGTTTTCATAGGTCATGGAGCTATCTCATGGATGTCGAAGAAACAAGCAAAAATCTCAATATCTTCTAGACTTGAAAAGCCTTGACTTCATGCACAAAGGAGATGCTTTGGAAAGGATGGTAATGGATTTTCACTTTCTGGATTTTTCAAAGAATCCAATCATATTTTGTGATAAATTTTCATCCCAAAGATTGGCAAGCAATCCTATTTTTCATGCAAGGAGCAAGCATATTGAAGTGGCTTATCCAATTTTGTGAGAGAACAAGCCATGGCAAAGGAGGTGGAGCTTCAACATGTCTCATCTAATTCAAGGGAGTGTGTGGCCGATATCTTCACCAAAGCATTGAGAAAAGACTTGTTTATGAAGCATAGAACATCTCTTGGATTCTATCTAAATATTTGCTAAAAAAAAGGAAGTGTGAAAAATTCAACTAGTTTAGTTAATCTATTTTGGCAATTTTTAGGCCAACATGAAATTCCAACTTAGAGATAGATTTATATTTGTCAATGAAGGCCTAAATAGTGTTTTTACTATTTTTGGCAAGTGGATAAGTGGATTAGGTCATATATGCACCCATTCTAATTGGCTAGATTTCATACATTGCATGTAGACTAGAATTTCTAGGATTTTTGATGAAGTACCAAGAAATTACCAATTAGGACAAGTTTAAGGAAATTGGCCAAATGAAATTTTGGAAGCTATAAATAGCTGTACTTGCATGGAGAAATAATCATCAAATTTAGTTTTGATTCTACGTCCATCTCTTTCATATTTCTCAAGTTACCTTGATTTCTAGTCTGTAGAATGTCATTTTTATTGTTGATCTTGCATCCACGCATGGAAGGATAGTAGGCTGTTGTTGTTGTATGGAAAGGGATGATATGTTACTGTATTTGAGAACTTATGATCAGATATTAGTGATTTATGCAATTCTAGCATGCCTAAATTGATGATTTCTATCTTGTAGCTAAATCTAGATGTGCATCCAAATTTGGTCAAGATCTTGTTGATCCATTAAGTATGTTTTGGATCTGTTTTTTTCACAAGAGAGGGGGATGTTGCATGTGATCTAGCTCCAATTGGAAGCATCGATCCTGAGGAACATTAATAATGGCAAAAAGGTTGGCAACAAAATGGAATGGAGGACTTCCAAAATCGTCAAAAATAGCCGAAGTCCTTAACTTGGGCGAATTCAGTAAGGACGACAAAAGCAAAAAATTGTATTGGCCTCCGAAGCAAGTTGATAATGTTCAAGAATAATTGAATTTGAAAGGAGAGAAGCCATGAATGATAGAGAAAAATAATAGAAAGCCAATCTAATCAAATAATGAAAAGTAAGAGGAAGATTACTGTCTAAAGTACTGGAGAACTTTAGAATGAACTCTACAAAGGCAATGAATTGATTTTTTATTATCTTTAGCTCATATTTGGGATCCTTGAGGGACTGCTCTTCTTCTTGGAACGTATCTCCTTGGGGGCCTGCTTGTCTCCTTGAGGGACTGCACATAAAGTCACCACCTCCGTACCTCATGTGGCTAGAGCGGTTTCTTGGATAGCCTGTTGATCCTTGAAAGTTGGATCGGCAAAGCTGAAAGTTCCTTGCAGTACTCGATCCGCTTTCTCTAGAGCCTATGAGAGGTTGGTGCTTCTTATCTACAGCAGCGATGATCTGATCTAAGGTTGCTTGGAGTGTCTATGTCTTCTACTCATCCTACTGGACTTGGAGTTCTAATACAGCCCATTTGGATGAAAATACTTCTTGCTCTCTGACTACCATTAGTATTTTCTATGGAGATCCACGTGATAGATGAGATCCCTAAGAGATCTCTCAGTGGTTCTAAGAGTCTCTCTTTCCAACTCTAGCTCTCTAGATTTCAGCATGAGGTGTTAGCGATCTATTTGGTAGTTTGTCGGGCTTTTTTTTCTACATCGAGCTCGACCTTGAGGGCTTGCACGAGCTAGTGCTGTTGTTGAGCCGCTTGATTGGCTTTATCGAGCTAGTTCTAAGTGTTTGAACCTGTGCATGGCTCTCTTCTCTCTCTTTTTTCCTGTCTTTTTCCAACTGCGCGGCCTGATCAATTAGAGTCTACAGCGTTTGCCATGCCACCCATAGGCCGTGGGATTGCTCAGTAGCTCGTTGATTGAGCAGTTGGTGGAGTTGTTGTTGGAGGCCGATTAAGACAGTTTAACAACCTAGTGCCTGAGTATCCCAACTGGCCAAAAGGGACAAGGTCGTGATGGGTAGAGGGAGTGGTGTTGTTAAAGAAATGGTGGTGATGTTGGGGATAGTGGTGGTAGTGATAGTTATGACGAAAGGGGTGGTGATGGCTGTGTGATGAGTGGTGAGGGTAGTGATGGTAGATACAGTGATAGTGATGGTGAGGGTAGTGATAGTTGTGACGAAAGGAGTGGTGAGAGACAATAGGCAATGTAGCCTGCTGGTCAACAAGCGTGTGTCACTCATCCTCCCAGTTTGTGCACATGCAATTCCATATCTCTTTCCATCTCTATCTGCCATTGGCTCCCCAATGGGCCATCGATGGATTGATTTGCAAATGAAAGAGCAATCTCTTGAAATGATTGGTAAAGCAAGACCCCAGTGGTCCCTAGAGAGTGACGGTGACCCAAATGTAACTGATCTTCCATGCCTCCCAACTGAGCGTGACCCTACAGCCACAATACTGAGGTAATCTTCTTCTAACTTTGGTTTTATGTCATCATGTGGTAGAATGAATATATCCTTTGTATGAAGCCATCCAGTTGCTATGGTAGAATGCCTTTGTGTAACTGAGTGTAGCTAAGTGCAATCACTAGTCTGCTTGTAGCATTTGATGTCTTTATAGATGACTAATGTTTAAAGAAGAGGTTTCATGGTCTACTTTATGCTTAGAAAGAATGGGCTATCTCTAG